>MU215961.1:45564-64360 GCA_018584345.1 Thuja plicata
CCTCAATTTTTTTAATTTATCTTTTAAAAAAAAAAAATAAATATATATATATATATATATTGTAATTTTTTTTAATGATAAGAACTACTCCAATTATTTACAAATAAAAAAATATCCCCAAGTGATCATTAAATGAATCTGAGATAAGCATGGAATAATACTGCCTTTATAACCAAGAGAATGCATGAATGGAAAATCTCTCAAACTTGGGCAAGGTCTTTGTGGTTGCTGACTCAAAACAAAGGTCTCGATCTGCGTGAAGATCACTTGGAAGCCTTGCGATCGGGACCTCTCTCAGATTTGGCAGGAGGGCTCCACGCTGATGTATGCACTAGGAGGGCTCTTCACACTTCCAGTAGGTTGGACCATCAAATCTTTCGTTGCAGCGTAGAGAGAAAGAATTGTCTCAGGAGATTGCTTTTGGTTTGTTTGAAATTCACAGCATTTACACACAACACTGTCCGGTGAGGATACCAACTGTTGATCAATGCACATGATGAGGAAAACGTCAACCTTGATTCATAGAAGATGAAGAGATGCCGTGAGAGAAATAGAGGAGTCAATCTATACCAATTGCACAACTCCACCAATCATGCCAATCAAAAACTCGATGTCAATGTGTCACCAAAGAACTAGACAAAAGATAAGAGATAGAAGGCTATGCATAGACAAAGACTCCACACGTTGCTACAAAGACAATCCAACGATCAATGCAAGGTCTCCACATGCCACTTTAGATAGATCCACCAGTGTGACCATGTGACTGCCAAAGTAAACCTGCAACCTTGAGCTTGAGAAGATCAAATGCTGGCTCCACAGGCTCGTGCTTCACACAAATAGACCAGTCGCCAATCACTCTCACATTCAAATGCCAAAACTAGTGATCAAATGCTTTTCCACGTCTATGACGTGTGAAGTCTGAGCCAATGATCACCAATTTGTGAAATGAGAGATTTAGTCATAGCACCAAATTGACCATTTCTGCAGAGAATCCACACCTCAGGCATAGGACCGCTTGGTGTGCTCTGATGAAACAACGCTCTCAATATTGTCTCTAGACCTTCGCACCCACTATGCTAACAAACTCCACGGATTTTCAAGGGTTAGCTACCATGGATATCAAGCATATAAAAAATAGCGACCTCTGAATTGGAAGTGCGTAGTCAATTTGAGGCAGGTTGCCACTCATGAGAAGATACTCCAAGATATTTACGACATTCAAAATGCCAATATTCTCCCTTTGTCTCTACAAAAAAAGTTCAGATAATACAAAGACAATAAGAAAAAATCGATCCCTTGATTTTCTCCTAAACCTGCTCTGATACCATATCAGAGAATATAAAATCATAATATTTTCCATATCTTTCTCACTGAAGGTCTATAAATATATAGGCATATAATCAATGAATTGTATGCTTAAAATAGTATTTACAAGTTCAACCGTGTAATAAAGAAATGCAACCATATGCTATAGTAATACTATGCTAACAAATAAACAACCTATAACAAATAAACAACTATAGGTGTACGAATGATGGAATATCCAACACTATCTACCCTCAGTTGTATACCGTTCACCAATTTATGCCGTACTAGATGATGCCATACAATCCAAGAGCATGATGGTTGTTGTACAATGTGGGTAAAAAGGGATAGCACTGTATGGTGTGAAACACTTGAGAGGAATCACTGTACGATGCAAGCAGAGATCTTAGCCTGTACTTTGAAGGAAAAATGCAAGTGTCGTATGGTGTGAATAGAACGAGGTTGCCATATGGTTTGGAAACCACTCCCTTCTTGTCGTACTGTGTACTTTACACTCGAATGTGCACTCTTCACTAAATGATGTTGTACACTATGATGTTGCTGTTCTAGATGATAAAATTGTATAATGTGAGAGAATGATGGTCGTATTATGTACCTTGGCTATATGACATAATTGGACCTTTTAAAGTAGTCGGGCTTCATAATTATATTTTTAATGCAATCGGGCCTTTTACGTAATTAGGCTTTATAGTTTGGCCTTTTATGTAAACGAGCCTTATAGTCAAGTCCTTTATGTAATCAAGCCTTGTATTTGGGCTTTTTATGTAATCAGGCCTTTTATCATTTTCTCCTTCAATTGCTGAATTATATTTTCTCCTTTTCCATCTCAATCTTTCCTTATTCTATTTTTCTTCTTCCTTTTATGTAAATTTCCCATGAAATTGATTTAACTTGATGACAGGCATTTGTATGTTCTATGTTAAGTAGTTTACTCTTAGAACTTTGAGATGTACCATTAGTAATTTTGCGTTCTTTTGCAAAGGTGGATATCTCTACTAGAACTCTGGCCTTTTGCAAATTGTGGACTACATCTGACACACATACATTATCCATTTTTTCCAAGTCATTCTTCCTTGGCCGCTTATTAGGACACAAGCCTTGTTCATCTTCATTGATCTCAGTAGCTTCAATAAAATTATAGTTTGACATAAATACTTCATAATCCTCCATTCGCCAATGAAATAGGCCAGGAAGAGATTTTGTTTCATCCTTTAAACATGATTGTAACTTCATAAATCGTTTGTCATTTGATTCCATTGGGCCTTGATTCTTTGTCCATTCTTATCTAGAATATGAATTTGATGAATCCGAGGAAGCTGCTTTCTCATTGACAAGTTGGTTCTTTAGATCAATTACAAACTTTTTGACTGTTGTCAATGGAGGTTGTATTCTTTTTCCATCTGTGATTGGCTTCGGTTGCTACCAGCTAACCTCGACCCAACAATGCACTGTATGCTTTTTTCCTTAATGAAATGACCACAAAGTTCAACAAAAATGCTTGGGTTCCAATAATTACCTTTTATCCCATTAAAACTCCAAGTACCTTAATACCTTGTTGATTTGCACCCATTAGTTGAAAAGTTGGGGGCCAAATGGTCAGCTTGCCCAAACTTCTCGAAGTATCTTCCAAAAGCACGTTCATACCAAATCCACCATCGGTAATTAAATTGATTCCTTTCAACCTCACATTCCATGACATCTCCTCTTTAGCTTGATAAATGGAATATCTTAATTTTAATAAGATGATATGAGAATATACATGTACTAACACAATTACCTTGCTTTTGGCTTTTTGGGTCCAATTCTATTGGACGATAGTTCTCATGTCCTGTGAAAATCCACAATTAAAACAACTATTGGAACGTTACATTCTTGGGAATCAAGCAGTGTAACACTCTTGTTACTAGTTGCAATTGCATACGCTTTACACTTTTGAGACATGCCATTTTGTACCAAAAACGTTTTTCCTTGGGAAGAAGAAAGAATTCATTGATTCATCCATTCACACACATTTTGTAACATCCAGAATTCTACTAACATAATAAAATAAATATAAAACTTTAATTACCGAACATGAAAACTGAATTACAACTAACTTTCCATTTCCTAAGAGCATGAAAAGAAATACTATTGACATTTCAATATAGTTACCAACTTCTTTTCACATGAAGCCAAAATTAACTTTCTCAAATACTTTCCAAGAAATAAAATCTTTTAAGAAAATAAATATTGACCTAAATATTGCTTTAACAGAAATAGACTAACAGAATCAAAACTTGAACATGTTGATCTTTTCAATTGTTCCTTCCTGGAAATTCGTCCATCATGGGTGAAAGAGTATCATCAAGGATTTTAACCACCCAACCATGGATCTTTTAATCGTGAGTAATTGTCACCCGCACATCTTCTAGTGGAAGTATCCCAGCCCTTCCCAAGGGTACATGAGCACGGTTTCCATTTTCTTGTCATCCGAGACTTGTTGTAGAACCCACAACCATCATAGCCAGTCATCCTAAAGACATCCTTACCTACTAGGTGACCTTCCTAGCTAGACGTTGCACTACTAGTTCTAGTGATTGACGTATACTACCCATAGGATAGTACCACCTTGGCCAAGTGTTTGCAAGTACAAGCACATACCCTGTGTAGTCCATGTCACCACCAAACTCGTTCCACAGACGTCCTGGTCTGTTACACCGGATATCACAATTCTAATGGCATTAACCTTAGCTGGTAAGACACTATTAAAGCACTATGTTCTACTCATCCCAGGGTTGTATCTAATTAGTTTAGTCCATTACAAATTAAGGAGTTTCAAATGGTTCAACATAAAACTCAAAGACTTAGGTTCTTTCACAAATCTGATNCTGTGTAGTCCATGTCACCACCAAACTCGTTCCACAGACGTCCTGGTCTGTTACACCGGATATCACAATTCTAATGGCATTAACCTTAGCTGGTAAGATACTATTAAAGCACTATGTTCTACTCATCCCAGGGTTGTATCTAATTAGTTTAGTCCATTACAAATTAAGGAGTTTCAAATGGTTCAACATAAAACTCAAAGACTTAGGTTCTTTCACAAATCTGATTGTAATTTAGAGAGACAATAAAATAATCTAAGGGGACCCGATAGGGCAGACCTTATCTGGAATCATTTCGTAACAACTTAAACTCCAATTGGTTCTGTCATAATAGAGACAATGATTCGACCACAATCTCATAGATTAACCGTTTATCCCTCAAAACGGGGCCACAACCCACAACAGGGTCCTCTAATCACCAGTATTAGCCTACAAGGACCCAATGATAGGCTAAATCCACTAACTCCAATGCTCGTTCAAAATAGGGACATTACAGTCCTCCCTTCCTGCAATTGCTTGTCCCCAAGCAATCTCAGAAAACAAAACACAGAAGTCCACTTGGATCCCAAGGATAGAAAGGTGTAATGTCCCTGCGATCACCTGCAAACTCTTGTGATGAAATCACCATCCACTGAGCCAACCGAAACACACTGTCACCATGCCAACCATAGTGACCCACACAATTTGCAGTGCCAAACCGGTCACTACCTGGATCCCAGTAGAGATGAAACTCACAACCATCCATAACAAAGGAAATGGATATCCCAAACCATCTCACAAACCAGAGCTCCCTGCACACCCTGCTAATCTGCCCTGTGTCCTCCTGCAATCCAAATATCCATCCACTGTAAAACCATCTTGAATGTACTGACCCTGCAAGTCACCTCCTGCTAACCTGCAATAACCAACCCCATCAACTCCAGATGGAGTAAACCCATCCCATAAAGGATGATACAACCCCGGAGCCAACCCACACTGACGCGCAAAACAAATCCTCAACCGGTGGGTCAAAAGAGAAATGATGATCACTCCTCACTATGTAATCATGGTGAAAAGCCCCAATCCCCGTCAGAGGCTCATCAAAATCGAACTGCGAATCAAGAGATGGCTCCAATCTCTGACTCTGAAAAACTAGTCAGGAAGGATCTTGGGTAACTCTCTCAGCAAACCTAACCACAAAATCCCTGTGAGGAAGCATTGTAGTCAAAGTATCTACAAATTCTCCCCACTAAAAGCCCAATACTGCAAGAACCCTGAATGAGTGTACCCTCAGAAGCTTCGAAAGGTCCCTCTTGTAAAACCGGACTCTCAAGCAAGTACTCCATGAATGACTGTGTAGTAGAAATTATAAGAAACAACATCAACTTGCTCCCCTGCAATGCACAACTGATCCCTCTGGGGCACTACCAACTGCCTAACGCTATCAATTGTATGAGTCGAAAGAATAGATTTACTTCTAGCAGAAGGAAACAAATCATCATGAGAGCTCGCCTCCAAACCAGATGATACGCTGTCCAAGCCCTGTGAATCAAAGGGAGTAGTGTCAAAAACTGGCACACAACTCTCCAACGAATCCAATACTGGTACCTCAGGACTCTCGACAACTTGATCTGTATCATCTGCTATCATGCTAACAACTGGAGAACTTGATACCACAAAATTGTCTTTGTTGTCCTCCACTGATGCACTCACCTCCTCTGCATCTACTACATCTGCCTCAAGGTTGGTTGTAACTGTATCCCCAACACATCCATCAGTACCAACTGTGGAAGCTGACTCACCACCAACCACTACTATATGCAACTGAATTGGATCTACGGCTGGCAAAGACTGAATCCGCTCTAACTCCATAGTCACCTCAGCTAAACATCCTTGCGACTCCTGGAGAGCCAACTGAGTGTCCTCTAAAGCCGCAGAAGTTGCTGTGAGCTCCTAAGTAAGCTCACCCATCTCTTCCTCTCCGTCCATTAGTGCCTCATATGCCGTACTCCCCCACTCAACTAGGTGATCTCGGTCGGCTACCAACTGTAAATAATCATGTCTCAAAATCCTGATAGCCTCTCGCAAGGAATGAATCTCTGTCAGGGAAAGGTAACCACCACCGTGCTCATCTGCCATAGGAGCACCCCAACCATAAACAACCAACAGCTTACGAGCGACATCAAAATGCTCGAGAGTAGAAGTAATGTCTCTCTCATCGACTCTCAATTGGCTAGTCTCATGATGACTCTGCACAACGGGTCTCCTATATACAATCTCAGTTTCACTGCCCATACTATGGAAGGAAGCTGTATCCAACAAACTCCCCTTAAGATCACCATATCTTTTTGTACTGACATCCGAGCACACATCTACAAATTGAGTACTGACATTCGACTCATCCTCATCTACCCTCGAGGAAGCTGCTGCTGAATCTGACTCATCACAATCCTCAGCTACCTCGTCCTCTGTAACCACATGACAATCCAGATCCTAGGACCCATCCTCACTCACTAACAACTTGGAGTCCTCCCCCAGGGTCTAATAAATCAAGCATGACTTGCTGCAAGTAGAGTCATCCTCATGAGTCACCGAGGAAGTAACCTCATAATCACTCTCCTCATGTGCGCTATCAACCTCGCACATGTCCACCAATGAGGTATCACTATTGGGTACCTCTACAAACACCTCATCTGAAGGAGTGGAAGCCCTAGCTGAAAAAAACTCCTGCCACTCATATGCTTCCCCATCCTCATCTACGAGTCCTTGTAAAAAAGGATCCTGGGACCCACCACCATCAGATGACAACGCTGAGTCCACACCCAATGTCTGATATACAAAACAGACACACTGCAACATCCATCATCCTAACACTCAAAATCAGAGGTATCCACAATGCTAGTACCAACATCATCTATTTGAGACCCTTCTGCTATCTCTGGCTGCATACATGACTCTATGTCATCACGTGAATCATCTACACTTTGGCATGAATCTATAGCACCTGACTCATCTGTAACACTCCACTCCTGAGTGTCATCACTAGGTGACTCCATGCTCACCTCCTCAATACAGGAAAAGACTCTTGTCTCCTGTACTAACTCCACATTGCGACTGCTGTCATAAACATTAGAGTTGTCAGAGCTCAAATACTCCTCGCAGTCCTAAAAAATAACACCATCATCTAAGGTGTCAGAATCCGTAGTGGTATCTACAACATCCTCTACTCTCACACTACCCACGACATCATCGACAAGCTCACATAAAGGACTACTGTCCGGAAAATCAGACCTTGTATCGCTGATACTACTGCCAACTAATGCAAAACTGCCATCAATGGCAGTGGACATGTCATTAGCCTGATCCGTGTCACTAACTCTGGTAGGCTCAGGACGCTGAAACTTAGTACCACTATCTACCAACGAGACAAGCGCATCCACATGCCCCTGCAAAGAACCTCCACTCTCAGGTGGGCAAATAGGACTAGTGGCTGATCCACTAAGCACAGGAACATCTCCACTGTAATCCGCGGCTGCTGAAAACTCAACATGGAGATTTCTGGATGTCTCACCTGTAAACAACTGACGTCTCTCCTCATATCTTCCCTGTGAAGAGGACCTTTTGAACAAAGAAACCAAGCGGTTTGTTGCTTTATCGCCAATTGCAGGATCTAAAAGTGGCACATTTAATCTTTCCAGTGTTTGCCTTCGTTTCTCCATATCCTTAACTAAGGCATTTGTTTGCTTTCTTAACTCAGATAAACTGTCTAATTGGTTCCCATGTTTTCCAGATTTCCTGTATTTGTCCATGACTGCAATTAAAGCAAGAGTGCTGATCACTCAAATGAAACAAGTAAGCCCAATAAATTCCACCCCACAGGATGGCAGGAAACCGCTCTGATACCACTGTAAAGAGCCTGACTGGCTCAATCTCTGAATTTGCTTGCAACAGATTTATTTGTTTTGAAATTGTAATATGATATGAATTTTTAACATAGTTTGCCAGGTAAGAACAATAATGTCACAAATATTCCTTAACAAATCAATTTCCATTTAAATATAAAAAACCATGCATTCTATTTGATTCAAGTTCAAATCCCAATTACAAGTATCAACACCACACCTTTGAATATTCTGATTGAAAAAGTAATTGAGACCATTTAAAGATAGCATGTAACCAAGCAAACAAATACATAAAAAAAGACCTGTTAATGTCTCACGCCCTTTTAACACCTTGGCTGCGGCTGATTGTGATGTAAAGTGATGGCTGCTACATCATCCAACGGCTTCAATTGCTGGCCGCAGCGGCTATGAAAGTGGCGTTTGCTAGAGAGGAAGTCCCACTTCCAACCAAGAACCAAAACAATCTCATAAATTGGCGTCCAACACACCAGCTCAAATCTTCCTTCATTGGCGCCAACAATTCTTACAAACCCTCATTCATTTAAACATATTCTCAACCACTGAATGTAGCTGAAGATGATGCACAATTCGCTGGAATATTTCACCAACTCAAGGTGCTGATTACTGTAAAGAATTCACAATTCTTTCAGCATGCAAATACTCAAACCCTTGAACTTCTCCCAAACTCGAACCGTATTTTTCATGAATGAATGAATAGCATAATGAATTCAATTTCATCCAAGAAGCCTTTATAATGTCTTCATAACAAATCGAACACTATCTTCTCCAAGACACTTTTCACTTACATAAAGACTATGCTTTATGTGCACACTTGAAATATAATAAACTATTATATTTCTTTCCACTTTAATGATGAAAAGCAACCCTTTCATTAAAATAACAATATTCTGACACATAGGGTCCCTGTTTAATGAGCTTAGGATTTAAAACTTCTCAATCCGGTTCCAACGAGCTATAATACTAAGATGCCCAAAATACAATCCCAATAAAAATAGCAACCTTAGCCGATTTAATTAAATAATAATCATAATTCACCCGTCTTGCGAAAACGACTGAGGAAGCATCAAAATCAAATCTGACAGCACAAGAGTGATCCTGATGATGAAAGATGATGAACTACTAAAAATAAATGCTCCCTCCAAGAATTTTGGAGTCCAAACCAAAAGCCGAAAATAAAATCTGAGAGCATCATATAACTCCTCTAAATCATCTGAGCTCTGTGGAACTAACTGTTGACTTACTATAAATAGTAAGTCTCTCAAAACGGGGCCACAACCCACAACATGGCCCTCTAATCACCAGTATTAGCCTACAAGGACCCAATGATAGGCTAAATCCACTAACTCCAATGCTCTCTCAAAATGGGGACGTTACAATCATTGTGAGATCGTCACCTCACAATGATGGTAAGATGCACAAGTGTTCATCATTTTGAGATCGTCACCTCACAATGATATTCACCATGACTCATCTAGAGGGTAAACACACAAGTACAAGAAAATCACCACGGACTCTCACGTGGTGTTGTCATGGCGTCACACACATGACATCCACCATGAACCATATCAGAGGGTGGATCCACCATGGCTACTCCTAGAGGGTGGAACAAGGGTTTTCATCTCAAACTTCTCTCTCATAGAGAAGAATGCATTACAAGGGCTGATATCTCAAATTTCTCCGTCTCAGAGAAAAAATGCACTACGGTACATCTCAAGAAATCACTGATGTTGAGACTCCCTTTCAGCAAGGGCTACATTCTCCATAACTCCAAGCTTGTCTCAAAAAATGCGCAAACTTCACTTTGGCATGAGGCTTGGTGAGAATATTGGCTGTTTGTTCTTTAGTGATAATGTACCTCGACTGAATAGCATTCTTTTGCACCATATATAGTCTGCATCACTCTTGATGAACTCCAAGCTTACCAAGTATCCACCTATCCATGAATATTATGACCTAGGTGTTAGCATAAAGGTCTTCCAGTCTACATACATGGGACTTTATACCATGAGTCATAGTCCTCTGACTGCTACAATTTCTTGATCACTAGAGAAGCCATCTCGACATGGTCTACTCCCTCTGAAGCAATATGACCAAGATCCTCGAAAATCAAATGAAGCAGATCCTCTAGATACTCCCTTTGAAGCTCAAGTTCTTGCAATAACCTCCCGACCTTCTTGTCCAAGGTTGCCTCTGTAGCTTTGTCAGACTCCCTTTTAATGTGAATCTCTGAATATGGTGTTCGATGAAGACTCTCGATATAAGTAAACTCTTTTGACTAATCCGCAGAAAATAGATCAATTAATCTCCCAATAAGCTTCACACCACAGATATGATAATTCACACATTTTTAAGGGCTTATATCGAAACTTTATAACCCTTGTCGACAATAATAAATCTAATATTTTTGTTCATATCTTCCACTTTATGAGACATCAGATCGGTGGAAAATTATTTATTTCTGTTGTTTTATAGTTGTCGAGTCTTCATATGTTGCGCCAATAACATTATTAATCCGCCCACCTTATATTATAACAAAGCCCACGCGCTGTCTTCCCACAACTATTAGTGAATGCTTGCTCAAGACTAGTTCCCAGCCAATGCGGGTCCCATAGTTATTAGATCTGCATAGCTTTGATACCATGTTTTCCTGGTGTGCCCGATTAACCACGGGTTATCTCATTGCCATCCCAACCATAGACAATTCACAATTGTCTCCCTCGAGCATTGCTGGAAATCCATAATGCAAATCATATATTTCATTGTTATCATTATACCCTCTGAGATCACACATCTCATTATATATATATATATATATATATATATATATATATATGCAAGAGGTGCCCTTTCACCAACGGACACCACGCTTATAATATATATTAATATAATTATATATATTAAATAATTATATTAATATAACACAATAAATATACAATATAATTACATTATCATATAATAATTATATTACTACATAATAATATAATTATATCATCTCACAATAATAATAATAATATAATAATTATATTGTAATATAATTATTATATTATCAATCACAATCACTTTACCAATATAATAATATATTCACAACCTTTGTGTTATATATGTGGGCCTGTGGATTCCGACCATAGCTATAATAAAATCAACAGGAAAGGCATGATTTTGTGAAAAAATCGACAAAAACCTTAATTTTGAGGTAAAAACGGTTAAAACCAACAATTTTGTAAAAAATCGTCAAAAATCCAGCAAACCCACAACAAATAAAACCACAATGTTTGGGAAAAAATCAAGCAAAACCCTTTTACATCAGAAAAATCATGAAAAAACCCTCCATTGGTCATGGAAACCATTTTTGTGGAGTACTGCAGCACTGCAAAAACCTATCGCACAAATAAAAGACGTTCCTTTGCACCATAAACAAGACCCACAGTTTTTAGGAAAAAAATTATGAAAAACCCGCCACAATTTTTGGGAAAAAATCATGGAAAAACCTGACAATTGTTTTGAAAAAAATGTGGAAAATCGAGGAAAAAAAGGATATCTGTAAAATTATACAAACCCAGAAAAAAATCACAAACCAGAAGCTTTGATTCTCAAAAAAAAACCTTCACTCATGATTTGCAGCTTGATCTTCTAAAAAATTTGATTTTATTAAGAAATTGGTAAAAATCTTCTAAAAATTTCGAAGAAATTTCTAGGTAAACCTCATGATTTTTCATAAAAAATTGATAAAAAACTTCTGGAAATAAATTCCAGGTATTGAAACTACGAATTTTAAAAATTCGCCAAAAAACTAACATATGGGCTCCAATACCATGAAATGATAAACGATTGATATTTAATATTAAATAGAGAGGAATACTCCTTAGATAAGCAATTACAATAAGATCTTTCCATAATGGAAACAATCGAGAACTATAGACATAATAGAAAGTTACTAAACTAACTAAACAACTTAAAGAACAAAACATTACTAAAAACTAACGGACTTAAAAGAAACTTACTTACATGACCATTATACTAAATATTACAATATTACTTTAATAAAGATGGTGTAGATGGTGGATGGCATCATATAGGACTCTGAGCAGACTTTGAGCATGAGGAACATCCATGGCATTTCTTATAACCATATTTTGACTTCTCTGGTAGCTGTTTTTGGAAGTTCATTTAAGAATAACATGAATCTGATAGTTCCCGACTTTAATAGCAGAGCCAATCACAAAAAAACTAGAGGTATGATCAATGGTATGGAATCACAGGTGGAACACCTTCAGGCATGTGTTGATGCTGTTGCCATCAGCCTGGGGATGACCCTACCTGCTGCCACTGCACCTCTGTCTGACTCTGAGGACAATGTCAATGCCTGACTCAGGCTGATCATTTGAATGTGGATTAAAGTTACTTCCATGGAGAAGGATGTTTTCTTTTTGTTTATATGTCTATAACTGTACTGCTATAGCTGAAAGATGCTTTGTAAAACTTAGTCGTATGTTCATCATCTTTGATAGCCGATTCTTTGCCCTAGCAGCAGCAGCTTAAAACAGTCTCCTCCAGCTGTAGTGAACTTTTTAAACTTTTTATGTAAAACTCAAAGATAAACTTATTTTATTGTTTGGATTGAATAGAATTTTAGTATGAGACTATTCAGTGTGTGAGTGATCTGGGAGAGATTCTCCTTGGTGAGAGAATGAGTCATACTGTTTGTTTCTTTTCTTATGAATGGTTGCTTGCAGCTGATTGGTTGATTGAGTACTCTATAGTTCAAGATGGAAGAATGAGAGATTAAAAGACAACAAGAATGCAGGAGAAAGAACATCCTCATTTGCTGCTGTTCTCCGTTAAATTATAGTGATTGATTGTCTGATAAAATTGAAGTATATAAGCATGGAATCTTTCATGTGGATGTATTAGTTTTCCTGGAAAGGTTATAATTTAGCCCATACATGAACTTTTAGTTAATTTATGGAACAGTTCTTTCAGTTTCCTGGTTAATTTCTTTCTCAATTCTTAAATTTGTGGGAATAAGAAAGATTCTACACTCCCCATGGTCGTGACTAAATACCATTTGGATGCTGGCATCTTGCCAATTGTTTTATGTCTATGGCCCCTTGAGCTTAGTTATTTAGCTCTAAGATCATCAGAAGACCTTTTCTATCAAAAATTTGTAAGTTATTTGCAGCCCCTGGTACTTTAACTTACTAATGCTTGAGAAATTGCATAACTTTCTAGCCGATTTCTCTTTTACAAAAACAAATGCCTTTGCCTCTTCAAGTGTAAAAGAAGTGCAAAATCAATAGCTTGCTATCATGATCTGTTTAGAATACAAGGAGTATTTTGATTCCAAGGCCACAAAACATTGAAGTTATATGTGTTTGTAATGTAACATTTAAATTTTAATGGCTAGGAAAATACAATTTCAGTAACTTTTAACATGGATTCTTTCAAGTGTCTAGAGTCTAGACTGTTTTAGAGAATACGTTTCCTGTTGTAAAGTTCTCTGGTAGATTTGATGCAGAGGATCTCTTTGTTCATATTTTTGTTCTTTGTATCTTGTGAAAATACTGCTGCATCTCAAAAATAAGGAATGCATTTTCTCATTCTTTCATGCAGGGTATTGTCAAACTTTGCATTGTCGTTTTCGATTATATCAATTTTGACTGGCATAACGACTCTGTATAATACGGGGCTTACCTTTGGAGGTCCAGTGACTATGGTCTATGGATGGCTTATTGCTGGTTGTTTTACTCTGTTTGTGGGTCTTGCCATGGCCGAAATTTGCTCTTCTTATCCAACATCTGGAGGTCTTTATTACTGGAGTGCCATGCTTGCTGGAAAGGACTGGGGTCCCTTCGCCTCATGGATAACAGGCTGGTAAGACCTTTAAAGCCTTTCAAGTTATGATATTGAACTTTCCTTTTTAATAAGTTCCGTATGTAAGTGTTTTTTATGGCAGCATTTTTTGAATGGTAGAAAAGGCATTTACCTTTTATGCTAAAAATAAGTGGTTGCTGCTATTCTTTACTAAGATAATTTTTTTTCATGTGTTGAATATCAAGTAGTTTTTTTGTTTTGCATATCAGTAGTTGCAATCTGTTTTGGAGAGAAGTATACCAGCCTCAAAAAGAACTCATGATTGCAAAACTAAGAATCAGCTCACATGTGCCACACAGAAAAACTGGAAGATGAACACTCTCATAGACACCTTGGGAACAAAATATCTATAGTATATACAGCATGGTAACTTAAATGAAGTAGACAATGACACTCTTCCTTTTTAACCGATACGTATATAATGAATTTAGGGCAATTTATATAGATACTTGCAGTTATAAGCTAGACTCTAGAAAATTAAATCTTGAATAAAGTCAACAAAACACAACTTATGGAACTTATTTTAAATGAACTGTTAAATGAGAGTCAACTATTGATTTGCACCCTTGTTTTGAAGAATTATTTTTGTGTTGGTTTATGTTCAGAGGATTGAAATGTTTACAACAATGACCTTTGGAATTTTTTTTAAAGTCCTAAACTTATGCACACAAGCTTCCCTTGATATAACAGAAACAAATTTTATAATTGGCATAATGTAAGGTTATATTCCCTAGTGCAATTGAAGTTTGAGGTATCCATAGAGCTGTTAGTTTGAATGACAAATCTATTTGCAACAAGGATATTTTAAAATTATTGTGAGAGGATAAATTATTCAAAGAGCTACCAGGGTATAAAATTTACAGTAAATATTGTTTCACAATAATGTTGCATAAGATTTTTCTTGTATAAATGTTCAAAGAATGTTACATTTAGTAGGAAAATCTGATACCTTTTAACACTTTGATTTTTTGTGTTGCCTGCAGGTTTAACATAGTTGGTCAGGTAGGTCAAAACATTCTCTTCCACACAGAAATAAATTCAAACTTGATGATTAGGAACTGAAGCCATTTGAAGTTGCATTTTTTGCTTGTATATTTAGTTTTTATTTTAGCGATATACATTGGTTACATGATATCGCAGGTTTCCTAATGGTTGGTTATTGTTACCTCAAAAAACTCCTTTTTTTGATATGTTTATCATTGCTAAGGTTATTTCTTTCAGTGGGCAGTTACTACAAGTATAGATTTCTCTCTTGCACAACTGCTTCAAGTGATTATCCTTCTCAGTACAGGAGGCCACAATGGTGGTGGATACAGTGCCTCCAAGTATGTTGTCATTGGTTTTCATGGGGGAATTCTTTTCTCTCATGCAATTCTTAACAGTCTTCCTGTTACATGGTTATCATTTTTTGGGACGCTATCTGCTGCATGGAATGTTTTAGGTAAATATCAGCATATTGAGGATTACTGGTATGCAAATATATTCTGATGTTTATGTATACAACAATTTTTAGGACTAAATGATTTTTTCTCTTTTCAGGTGTTTTTGTTCTTATGATTCTTATACCTACTGTTTCTCCAAAGAAGGCTAGTGCTGAATTTATTTTTGAACACTTCAATACTGATAATGGAGTTGGAATTCATAGTAAACCTTATATTTTTGTTTTAGGACTCCTCATGAGTCAGTACACTTTGAGTGGATATGATGCTTCTGCTCACATGGTAAGATATTTCCTTTGGTACTGCTTTTCACCGTTTTCTCACATAACATCAAATGAAAAATAAATCATACAAATAATTTGAAAGCTTTAAGCATGTTATTTTCGCATTTGTTAAACAGTATAGCTCTGCAAGATTGCAAAATAAATTGGCATCACAGTGATATAAAATCTTTATTTGTTCTTAATATGAAGCTTAATCTCAAACCATAACATAAGTAGAATAAAACACAACTCACAGATATAAAAAAAACTCTAGATAATAATGCTCCTTTGAATACTCATTGATTTAATTCTCATTGGCCATGCAAGCCTCAAACAAGATTTTGGTGAAAACTTAATACATTCTTGATAGAGATTCAAAATAGATTCAAGTTTGTTAGATTAGGGCACCGTCTCCTTCAAAGCAACTATTCAACTACTTATAGCATTACAGTTGCTGGAGATTCTTGATTCAAACCTACAATAGCTACATTTAATGATAGAGACTGTTATATCCCTTGTAAATCTGATCACAATTTGTTGTTATGAAGCTCAAGGAATATTATCAAACATTTAGCATACAATGTCTGAAACCGCTGTTATGAATTTTTTGATTATCTTCTTTTAGTTCATAGGCTGCAAATGAAGTTATTGAATGCTTCTAACAATGCAAGGTTGTTATAGAAATGATATGCTAACTGTTTCAGACCTTTGACAAACATGTAAATGGTTGAAATTAACTAGTACAACTAGTTGACATAAAGACAAACACTTGCCATGCATCCCAATGTACATCTACAGCCACTAGGCATTTCAACAAACACTTGGCATGCATACTAGTGATTCAATATAAACTGAAACGAATAACTACAACTTGGCATTTCATCAAACAGTTATTGAGTAACCTTGCAACTCCTTATTTCAATTCCAAACTATTTACAATAAATCAATTTGCAATTTATGGAGACTTTAAACTATTCAAGCAAATAATACAGAAACCTGGTAAGCACGGGCTTGGTTATTTCTTCAACATTCATAGAATTGTTTCAATGCTTATATAAGTTGGCTGTTGAAATCATTTGAACACCCAACTCAAAATTTGATCATACATAAGCAAGTGTAGATTGAACCTATAGGATAGCAATTTACAAGTAAGGGATCGAATTAGTGAGGACACTAGACATTGTTCAAAATTAGACTTGGGCAAATATTGAAATAAGGGCAAATAGATAGTGCAAAGTTGCAAACCCAAGTCTTGTCAAGCAAAAAAATTCAGACTTAAGCAGGTGCAAATTGTATATACATGTTAAAATTTCAAATTCCGAAAATTGATCAGGCCTTGTAGAATTCAAACTTCCCAGATCTGAGCATGTTAACTCAGAATTTCATGGTAATGTGCAAGGTAGATGATGATAGAGGGCTGAGAATGTGGTTAACACAAATGAAGATTGAATTTTTGAAATCTGGAGTCTTCTTTTTATTTAGATGTAATCAGGTGTTAAAGCAAATGTTTAATCTTTCATGTTGAATTCAAGGCTATGTTCATAGAAAATATCTTCATACCTTTTGACTTGATATGAAAAATATGAAATTCAAATGAACAAAATGATATTGTTTGGCAAGGTGAAATGGTGGCTGAATAAGGCAAATTTCAAGTTTGAAGATCAAATGAAGGTGAGAAGGAGCTGAATGGTTCAACTGCAAGCATGATTTCAACATCAAGGACAACATGGAGACCTCGAGCATTGTCAAACCACAAGTTGTTCATCAAGAGAGCAAAGTGCTTCCAAGTTGAAGAGCAAGATCAAGGCAAGATAGCAGTACAAGTACAAGTTCATGAGCATGTTAGTGAGAAGATTTTGGAGAAAAAAATGGTGAAGATGAAACAATTTGGGAATATGAGCCATCACCATCAATCCAAGGCTAGAAAATGTTGAGTATCAAGAGATATTGATGAAGTGTATAAGATAAGTATGCTGAGGTGGCTCCCACTCATCTTCAACCAATAAAAAAATTAGAGTTCCACGTGTCCAAAAATAACCAATCAGATCATGCCAAGTGTACATGTGGTGTCCACCCAATGTCTCTACATAACCTATTTTCTCATTGGTTTGTAAAAGCAATGTAGTTTTCTCATTGGTCCACAAGGTGGTGCCTTCATGTAATTGGTGCACCATTTAATGCTTGTAGTTGGTAGTTAGGGCAAACTCTAACTAGGGTTGTGTTGGCTTAATTGGGCCATTAATCTCAAATTGATCCTAGCCACTCATTGTAATTGAACTCCCTATAAAACGCAAGGTCTTCTCATTTGTAAAAGGGGAGATATTGTTGGAGAAATTGTTGCTTATATACTGCCAAAATTGTTCTATATTCATTGTTGTCTTTGCATGATGAATATTTATGAACTTTTGGAGTATTGCATGGTTTCCTACATTCCTCACTTAGTTTAGAGTTTGCTTCAAGTGTTTAGTTTAGAATTTGCTTTGAGTTGTTTAGTTAGATGAAGGCAATTGTCAATCAATCTTTGTGAAACTTGCATAGTCCATACCACTAGCGATTTGCTTATTGTAAGTTTGCCTTGCATGGTCAACTGGAAGATTAATGAGCTTTACTTCGATTATTGCTTGCACATTAATATGCATCTATTGATGGTGTTGATGTAATGGTAACAGTTTGAACATCTTTCATTTACCTTTGAAGATTGCACTAGCTTGGTAGAGTTGGTGACAAGACTAAGTATAGTAGAGTCACAATGACATTCACAATCTTCTGCATCTTAGGAGTAGGGCAAATTTCTAAACCCATATCCTATTTGCACTTTATTTCAAATCAAAGTTAGAAATAGTTTGTTGCACTCATATTGCCATATCATTCGTAAGTTAGATTGATAAGTCTAAGTGAACTAGTGTAAGTCCCCTTGCATAACCAACATACATCAAGCCAAATGAGTTTATCCAATTAAAGTCGTGTTGGCTAAATATTTTGTAAGTCACTAAACTACAACTTACAAAATGTGTACTTTAGGCAGCAGTATGTGAGATTTCTCTCTCCTCTCAGCAATAGGGGAGGCTCCCTTCTTACCGCAGGTGGCTTCAAGTAGAACTGAACTGTAGCACAAACAGTTCACCTTGCAA
>MU215961.1:137993-148330 GCA_018584345.1 Thuja plicata
TAGGCAATTTTTTCCCTCCCGAATGAAAATTCCATAAAATCCTGGCGAATTATAAATTAATGGGGGGAAAATATATAATATATGAGGCAAATTATTGTCTTGTGAAGGTAAAAAAAATATTTGTACTGGCGATTTTTATGTGTTGTTTTAAATATATTTATTTTATTGGCTAATCTATTGTTAATTATGGGAAAAATTAATATTTTATTTGGCGATTTTCAAAAGATGGGACTCGTCAATGTGTCATGTGGGCCAACACCAACTAATATTAAATATCTTATTTGAGACCATTTGATTATCCTAGATCAATGGCTAAGGTTTAATCTCAGCCCAATTTTGGCCCAATTTCGTGAAGGAAACAAAGTTTTCCAAGAAGTCACCCGAATAATGACACGTAACATAGTAATTAATGCAACGTCCATCGAATATCGCTTTTATTTGTTGCGAATATAACTAATCACACATTGGACACATAACCTAATTAGACATTGTTAAATGTATTATTTGAGACCATTTGATCATCATAGATCAATGGCTGAAATTAAATTTTGGGCCGAATTTCGAAAGGAAACCGACTTCTGCAGGAAGTCACCGGAATGATGACACGTATCAAGCCTTAAAAAGTGCACCGTAACCATGATCGATGATCGTTAATTACTACTGGTTATTTGTTGATGTGGACGGTGGATAGTGCAACTGCAACTTGTAACTCGTAACTCGAAAAGAAATAAATGCCTTGTCAGTGAAATTCTTTAACTGCCATCTTTAACTGTCAATAGTACACATGCATTTATCAAAAAATTTATGGGAAAGATTTACATTTAGATATGAAAGATTAAGGACAGTCGATTTAAATCTCTCACACGCATAATATAGATAATGCATTTATGGAAATTGCATTAAATACGATTAAAGAAAGAATAATTATTAATTGCTAAGTATTTGTGATCACTACTATCAATCAAGGGGTCGGGTCTATTTAAAGAGAATTTGGTTTCTTTCTTCTTCATTTTTCTTTTGGTAGATTAAGAGTCAGAGTTGCCGGTGGTAGAAATTATGTCTCTGGTTTTAAGGTTTAGGTTTTTAGGTCTTTAGGCTTTTGAGAATTAAAGATGGATACACCAATCCATTTGAGATGCACATCCCCAGACGACCAGAGGTCCTTTTTGGGCAATGTCTCAAAAGAAATCCTCACTTTCGTTTGTGGGGAGGTTGGTGGCGAGTCTTTTATAAATTCTGCTGTGTTGATGTTATGGGGTCGAGAGTTCCTTGAGAATGTAGACAGATACCACATCTACATAGACATTACATCCTGGTTTTTTGCGTCTCTCCTCGACCTCGGAGGACAGAAGGTGGATATGCTGATGCTGTTGAGGAAGGTTTTTAAAGAGAAATTCCTGAAGGACGATGTCAATGTTTCTATTTTTGTAGAATTAGGGGTGGGGATCCCTTGGCCAAGAGATATACACAAGCTGTTGGTGCCGGGTAGTAATGTGGCCAGAAAACCCTTTTTGTTGAACCTCAATGACAAGCAACTAACGCGACATAGGAAATGGGCACGACTTGGGAGGGATTTTCTCCAGAAATGGTTTGACCTTGATGAATTTGACAAGATGGACTACACATGGCTTGACGAATTCTCAGAGATTATCCTCTCTGGAAAATTCTACTCAGACGAAAGGGAAGATGAAGATCCCTGATTCCCTAGTTTACCCATTCCCGCTACCCTAGTTTTTTGACAATGGACATGCAAAGCTTCACTTTTTTTTTATATCGATAAGAAGTTGCCTAGTAGGTTTCTGTTTTTACTGTACAATGTAATTTTTTGAAAAAAATAAAAAAAAATTTCCAAGTTCGTTTCAAATTTCTTTTTATGGGTACAAAAAATGATTCTTACGACTTAGACTTCTCTGTGATTACAATATTTTAATTAGTTTCTTTACCTGTGTATTAGACATTTAAGTATATGCTTAAGCGATGTATTAGTACTTCCATTTTTTAAATCTGAAGACTGAGATTCTAAATTTTTAAAACGATTAAGTTTCTTTATCAGTCCAGAGCAAGTTTCTATTTTAATTTTCCAATGTGTCATATCAATGTATGATTATAAGATAGAAATAATTGAATTAAAATCTAAATCCGACTACACTATAAAACTAAACATTTAATAAAATTTATTAAATGTAATAACTAATAAGCTAAAGTTGTAATTTAAAATGATTAAGTGACACTCACACATGTCCTAGTCACATCAAATGACAAGCCAAAAGTTAATGGGACCCGCGATAGTGCGACAGTGCCAGAGACTATTGGATGAGCACAGATCAACGGTGTGCGGTGTATTTTGGGTTGAAAGGGAAAAGAAACCCCATTTCTGCAAACCTACTCTGGAATAATGTAAATGAACTCAAATCACAGTCATATAATAAGTATCACTTACCTTTGCCTCAAACTAAAATGCAGCAATGCAGTCGCGACTCGCCAATGTAGTATTGACTTTGAGTATATAGTTCCACTCAATAGTCTGAAACTTCTAAAACTTCGCTATGATCAAATATAGAGATATCATAGAGATATCAGAATGTTTTTATACTAATCCTTATTTGGAAAATTCGGCGGGAGGTATTAGGTATACAAATATTTGGGCAAGCCCGCGTAATTATAACACGTCTTTTATTATTTCTGAGGCGATTATGGGTCGTCCAATATCTTCCCATGATTAATAAAGTTGGCTACATTACGTCGGTTAGAGACACGCATTCACAAAATGCCAGGCGAATAGAGGCCATCGATTTGGGGTCACTTAGAAATTATAGGCAAATGTTGTAAATTTATGGGGACCAAAATTTATATTCCATTAGCGATAATGTGTAAGAAATGGAAAAATTAAATAAATTGAGGGGCAATGGGCCTGGGATTTGGGTCAATATTAATAAATGTCGGGCAATAGGGTCAATCGAATATGTAAAAAATATTCACCAATTCTGAGGTCGCCAACATGCGACATTCGCCAAATGGAAAATAATCGCCACTAAAGTTTTCACTGCGAAACACATGCTTTCTATCTATTTTTCTTCGTCCACATCTCAGGACTAGCTTCTATATCTCTTGTTGTGATATGCATTTTTGAGTTATTTAATCCAGCTGAGATATACTTCAACAGTTTAAGTATTCAAACCCAGGCTTTGTAATTACAAATATACTAAAAATATTTAATTATCCATAACCACTTACAAGTCTACTATTATCCACTTGGTCTTTTTTAAAATAATCATTTATTAAGAGGGTGCCAACATGTCTTCTTTCTTTTGTGGATTGAGCTTGTTTAGTTCTCTTAATGATCAATATAGGATTCTCAAGCTATGGCTTCACTTTAGAGGAAAAATATAACATCTGAGTATTACAATAACCATGGTCAAAACATTATATGTTATATTTATTATTTTGTCTTTATAGTTTGTATCTTTAATTGGACACACATTTCCTGTTCTTTAACAAATGCCCATTGCTTTTAATTAATATAACATTTCACTATTACAATAGCCATGACCAAAAAATTATATGTTATACTTTGTACCCTTAGTTGGATACGCCTTATGTGCTCATTATCCAATGTTCATTGCTTTCCTTGATTGATCTATAACAAGATTTTTACTAATGCCCTAAAAGATATAGGTTACAATGAATTTATAATGGTTTGGGTGGTTAATTAATTAGTGCACTCACTCATTTATACAACCGCCATTTTACTAATAGTGTACCTTATAAATATTGAGTCATGTCAATATCACTTTTTGTTTAAGTAGGAGTTCACATATTTCCATTGTATTTATTAAGTTTTTTTTTTTTAAAATTTCTTACCGCTTGGTGGGTTCATTTATAACCTTAGCAATCCAATAGTTAAGGTGGACTTGTTGGCATGGATGCATAAGACAATGGTCCCTTCTCCAAGAGACTATGATAATTCATACTGAAGGTGTTTCATGAAGTAATGCTTTGGAAGTCTGATTTGATGTGGGTTTACCTATTCCTGAATCTGATAATAAGTGTAAATTGCTTGAACCTTATATTTTGGTTGGTTATTTTGTTAGACATATCCTCTTTGAAAGCATGCTTTGTAGGAGGGTCGACATTGCCTAGGTCTTTCATGGGGTTTGATTAGAAATTGCTCAAAATATCACCAAAGGAGACCAAACACATTAATTTATGCTTATCTTACTTTTTTCTCCTCCTCTTCTAATAAATAGGGAATCTTCAATCCAAATCATTTTCCCCTTACATTTTCATCCCAACTAGCAAACTTCGCCTCTTTTGGACAATTTCTTGATAATTTGCTATTAACCACCTAGACAATTGTAGATTCTATCTTATTTGTTAATACCCACCAATTCATCTTCTTTTCTTGAAAAATCCTACAATTTCTTTCCTTCCATAATTCCCATAACATCATAGAAGCCGAGGAAATTTAAAGGATCCCATACAGATTTGAAGAATACAACCTAGACCAACATTGAAACTTTTAGGATTGAGGAACATTGGGGGGGGGGGTGAATCAGTGTTCTTGCAGATTTAACTTTATCAAAATGATTATACAACCATAAACCAAGTACAAATGAAACAAAAACAAAAAATCCACATCATCATAACATCGTGATTTTTATCATGGAAACTCGGTTAAGGGAAAAACCATGGTGGGGATGGAACCCACAAGTATTACTTCTGCAGAAATAAGCTACCCTGTTAGGGGCTTAAGTACATAAGGGGAATGCACATGCATTTAGGCTTACAACCTAGAGCTCACTGCTCAAATACAAAACATGTATACAACCTTCAGAGGCACACTGCCATATAAGATTTACATCCAAAAAAGGTGAACTGAGAAATAACATCAACAATGCCAGTACAATTTCATTAAAGTTCAATACATATCTGCATATCTGATAGCCAAACCTTTGATTAATGATCCATCATACATATATAGCATATCTCAATCATATCCAACCATCGCATATATTAATCAACACAAAAAATCAAGCTTATATACTGATCATCAAGGATATTCATTTTCATTGTCGACCTTAAGAACAAAATAGGTAACGTGTGAAGTGTTGACTAGATCTCCCATCAAAGTGTGTTCCTAACCTTAAACTCAAACATAGGATTCATCACACGTTTCAGCTCTATCACCTCCAACAATCAAACCGATCAGATCATCGATCTGATAGGATTGCTGATTGATCCAACATCTAACTCTCTGTCTCTAACTGAACTCTGCTAACCCAATACTCAGAAGATCATAACTCCATCAAATGATGATGTAAGCTACTGCAGTCTTAAACAAACATACATAATACCTATGAGAATCTTCTCCTAGCTTCACACATCAAAACTCGATCAGATGTGTCCGTACTGATCCAATACTAAAACCTGTACACTAGGTCTGCTATCCTATACTTAGCCAAATTTGCAGTCAAACCTTCGGTATCATCGTAATGTGACAAGCTATCTCTAGAATAGTGTGTAGTTTCCATCAATGATAATATACATCTCCTCCATATCAATGCCTCTTGCCAACAATTCACCCTTTGGCATTGATGGCAACACTTAGCCAAAAATGATTAAGTGTTAGCAAAATGCCAAACTCCAAAAAGTATCTCTCCTTACCAAAAATTGAGCTCTTGCTGAGCTGAATCTGTCATTTTCTCCTTATCTCCCCCCTTTGACATCAATGGAAAAGGTCTATATGAAAACCAAAATTGTTTCTACCAAAATCTGAAGTATCTCCATATGTACAAAGTGTCAATACATATTTACAGAAGTTTGAAAATGTCAGAAAAATCTCCTTAGAGCTGCAAAATCATTATCCCAACTCTTCTTTAGATTCTCCATTTCCACAACCTATCAACAAATTTCATACATAGATTTCTCATAATTAAGAAGATCAAAAGTATCAGGCATGTTATAAGTAAGTTCTACTTCCTTCAAACAGTTTGTCAAGGGAACAAGTTTAGGAACAATTAAGCTCCTAATCTAACAAATTCTGTCCTTGACTCTTTCTTTTTTCAATCACAAGTGTTTTGATTTTTTCATTCAATGTAGTCACATGCACTACATGCACCAAAGCTAAAGTCTTCAAGGAGTCATAAGAATTAGATAGTTCAGTCAACTCCTCCTTAGTCTCCTTAATCACTTTGTCAACATGAGATACACAAGTATAATCAATGCATCCTCTATATATCTTGCTTCCTTTAGAACAATGCATCCTTTACTCCTTGAATTTCTATGCACAAAGAGTTATTCTCAGTGGCAATCTCATCCTTTAATTGATTGAGTCTCATTTCTTTATACTCATTCTGTGAATTTACCAATGCTGATTGTTCTAATGACTCAAAGTGAGAGTTAGCAGCCTTCAAAAAATGTTCCAACTGACCTGAAGTGGATTCATTTCGGTTCAATGCATAGGTAGGTATTATCTTGAATAAAAATTGGGATGCCAAGGAAATAAACTCACTATCTTTCTTGCGTGTCCTCAGAATATGCTTCCTTGCTCTAGTTTATGCTATAGTTGCTACGTCCATAAGTTGTTTAGGACAAAGAACATCCAATTGGATTGGACTCTGAATCATCTTCATACCCTCTGCATTACTAATGTCTTCTTCAAATATCAGAACAATGTCTCTTGCCTCAATCTTCACAGTGACATCATAAGTTTTCATCTTTGCATCATCAAGACCATTTGTGTCCATTGCCTTATCAGTTTGAATTGTATCTTGATCTTTCTCTTCCTTATCCTTCTCTCCTACCTTAGGATTTTCAACATAATTTATTTTTTGATCAATGTCAATGGTTTCAACACTCTTTTCCTTATCACCAATCACATAGTCATATGCTATCAAAGTCAAATTGATATTCTTTGGATTTTCTAGATTTTCTGTCAAAGGTTCCACAGTGAAAATAATAGGAACTCCTCCCAATGTATGCATCAGGTTTATCCTCTGTTGTTTGAGTGGGTGTATCAGTTGGTGAATCAACTTTCTCAACATTGGTTTCTTATTCACTCTTCTTCTGAATTGTATACCGATGTTATTTTCAATGATTACCTTGGTTAGAATGTTCTCTATCTCCTCAAATACCTCATCAATCTTTTCCATCACAAGCTTGTTTTTTCTAGTTTTGCTTCGGAATTCTTTCTTAGCCAAGTTAAGAATCCTATCAATTTATTCAATTGCAAATACAAGACTGAGTTGTAGCACTGTTCTTATTTTTCACTAATTTGTCTTTTGTTGTCTTAGGAGTCGAAGATGTAGATTTCTTTGGTGAAACAAGCTCCTTTTTAACTATAGCAGTTGTGCTTCTATTTTTCCTTTCCCTTAGTGATTGTGCAAATGGAATGTATACCGGAGGGGCATCAACCTCCACATCAATTGGTTCTTCAACTTCCTTCTCCTTTCCCTTTTCCTACTCTGCCGAATTCTTCCTTGCTTCTTCAACTTGTTCCTTAGTAAATCCCATCTTTTTTGACATCAATTCTACCTATTTTATGATCTTTCTTTCTCTTCTCAGTCTATTGATCTCAAGATGAACTTCAAGGTCTTTCTTAGAGAATGTACCAAACCTTTTCTCGGAAGTGTCAATTGGTTTTTGTAGGATGTTTTTAGCATAGGATTCAAGAAGTGGACCATCCACCTCATAGCCCATAGGCATTACCCATGAGGTTCTTGGTTCTACTACCTCCATTAAGCATGTATCAGTTTCAACCAAAAAATAGTCTTTTCATATTTCCTCACAATCTCAGGAGAAAATTTATACCTTAGCTGCATAGAATTTTGAAACTCTTTAAAGAAAGCCCACACAATACCTTTTGTGGACTGATCCCCAAGCATACAATAAATATTCTTAATCTGAATAGCATCAGGTGAATCCCCTTTCCACACTATATTCCCAATTCTTGGAAAGTAGCTCATGAAATAGAAGAAAATACATACCAAGAGTTGACTATATTTGAATATTTTCCTTTTATCCTTCTTTATCTTCACCAAATTCTTCATTAAATGATCTCTCAATGATTCAAAAATGTCATAATCTGCATTCTCCTTCATCATCTTGTATGCAACATAAATGATTGTGTTGGAAATAGAATTTTCTCTACTAGAATGGAAGACTTTGTAACCGAGCACCATGGATGCGAACTTTACATCAGGCTATCAAATGTTGTTCACTGTCATTGCTCACTTGTCCCATTGTGAATCTATCAATTGTGTCATAATGTCCTTCTAAATTGATTTAAGTACAGACACTTCTCTAAAAAAACAATATCCAATAACTGTCTATAAAACCTTTGTGATATTATAGGGTTTGTCAAGCCATATAAACTGATTGTGAACTCTGCTCAATACACACCGAATCCAATCTGTCTAAAAGAAATCTAGAAATTTCATGACCCACGCAAAGTTTTTCTCAGCTAATGCCTTGTATTCATCCTTCAGAATAAAATTATCAGTGTCTTCCTTCCACTAATTTGCAATCGCTCACTCACCCAATTCCTCAAAATGACAATTTATGTATGCCTAGTGTCGTCTACATGCAAACATCCATAGGGTACAAAAGAGAATGTACCATCTGGGTCATCCATAGTTGATTTAAATGAGTGCTTCTTAAAGATAGGTCATGGATGCTCAGTTATGTCAAAAAACCTAGGTGCATCCATGATTTATCCTTAAAAAATGAAAGATGTGCGATGAAAAATACCTTTTTGGGATTCTGGGGTAAAGCTTGAAATCACTGTGAAATCTCCTTAATCTCCTTGAAATTGCTTATATCTTCTCTACAAACTCCTATAACTCTCAAGGTGAGAAATTAAAATAGAAAATGCCCTTTTTGTTACTTTGCAAGCTAGAAAAGTGATCACATTTAATGTGATTGTACTTTGACTCTCAAATTGTCTCAGAACAGAGTGTACCAAATTCATCTTTAAACCTTCAAATATTCAAACAAATTTATGCAAATGATATAACATGTCAAAAAATTAGCTCTGCATCTCAATATGTGGATTGCGTTCACTTCTCTATCGTATTTAGGGGTCAGGTAATGGTTTTCATGAAGAACTCCCCATTAGGTCAATGACCTAATTAAAATTTTGATGAAATTTCCACACTAGAAACGGGTGCGATCTTCCTTGTAGCATCAACCTATTATTTTCTAACCCATTTCTTTTTCATTTCCTTCTGAACTTCATCAACATCAAATATTTTCTTTCCTTTTATCATTTTGCACATTGTTCCTATCTACCGAACCTCCTACATCGTTGTATCTACAATTCCTTGCAATATGACCAATTTTTTTGCAATTAAAACATGCCACATTTCCATACCTTGTATTCATTGGATATTTCCTTAGTCTGCATTGCTTCGCAATATGTCCAAAGTTGTATTTTTAACAAGTTATGTTCCTCTGGTTCACATAATTATTCACCTTTGATCTGCATTCATTTGATTTGTGTTAATATTTATACCAAGTGAAATAATAACCGGAAAATGATGTAGCATTAGGTCTTAATCTTCTGCAATCCTTATCTCTATGCCCAAATTTGTTGCATGAAAAACATCTGCCATCGAAATTAGGTTGTCTCATTGGTGTCTTCTTAGATTCTTCAGTCTGATTCTCCGATGAATTGATTTTCTCTCTTGATCGAGAAATTTCTCCTTTCTTAAATCCAAGTCCCGAGTCTCTCCTTTTGGTCTTTGACTTTCAAGTTGCACATCAAGATTTTTTGAGCTAGATTTGAAATTTTCATTGAATTCATTGGCTATAGCAAGTTCACTCCTAAGAGCTTCATTTTCTCTTTCAAGTTCCTATGCCTCATTGTGTCTGGATTCCTCAAGATAGATCTCTAGTTGTCCAACTTCACAATTCAATTTTTTCCTTAGTTTTGTCTTTCAAGGATTTCTTAATATTTTTATTTGCTTCAATATGCTTAGTTATCTTCACTACCATAGCTTTCATTTTATGTTTTAGATTGTTTCTATCTTTTGTGATATGTTCACATTCATCTGATTTTTCTTTCAAGGCCTCTAAATCATCTTTATTCTTCAATTGGTCAACAAGATCTTTCCTCTTATCTTTGGATTTTTTCAATTGATCCTTCAAGTTCTCAATGAAACTTTTAGAATCCTTGAGCTTCCTATTCAATTCCAAGTTGTGAACGTTTGATCTATCAAAGTCTTCGAGAATAACCGAGAGTTGTCTCTAAACATTGCTAGAAACTGTCAAATGAAGCATTTAGACTTGTTCCAAGGACCAAATCTCTAATACAAATTGTTAGGATTGAGGAACACTGG
>MU215961.1:155389-196144 GCA_018584345.1 Thuja plicata
TAAACCTGGTTTTACTTGACAAATCCAGAATTGCAATTTAGAGAAACAAACAGCGGATTTGCAAAAACGAGAAGTGTCACTCCCAAAACCGGGAAGTGTCACTTCCAATTCCTGCAAACAAACGGGGCCCAAACAAACGGGGCCTTAGGGATTTGGAACCCTAATCCTACTTCATTTCAAACTTTGCTACTTCATTTCAAACTTTGCATCTTTGGAGTTTTCTTCTTTGTGGCGGCCACTAGGGTTTGGCTGTGAAACAATGGAGACCTTCGAAGACTTCTAAAGGTTCTACTGTGGAGCTTTTGTGTAATTCTTTTCCTTACAAGTATACATGAAGATCCAACTACCTCGATCCTATTTATGTTTGCAAAAAACATTGTTATTAGAATCATTTTTGAGAATTTATCTTTCCTTGGAGGTTCGAGGCTTTGAAGGCTTCAATCCACTTTAGTAAATGCAGCCTTTATGTATTTATAAACCCTATAATTAGAAATAAAACCTTTTCCCTTTGTGGGTCCTCTACACCCTGTAACCGTAGATGTATAAACCCTCTATATATATTTTTCTCTTGAAGCTAGGGTTTTTTAATGCAAAATGATGAAACATTACTTCAGTCCTATACATATTGAAGATTTGAATTTCTTAAACCGATGAATAAGGGATTTAAACAAAATTCTGGGTATCAGCTCTTCACCACTCATTTCCTGTATCTTTTATAGCAGCTCTTATG
Organism: Thuja plicata; assembly: GCA_018584345.1. Taxonomy (NCBI): domain Eukaryota; kingdom Viridiplantae; phylum Streptophyta; class Pinopsida; order Cupressales; family Cupressaceae; genus Thuja; species Thuja plicata. Next base: position 156,120 of record MU215961.1, read on the forward strand.
TCTTGTTTCAAAATTCCACAACCTTTGTGATCTCTCAAGGAATCTTTGGTTGTCGCTCATGTCCTTACCGTACCTATGTATATATTTTAAACTCAACTAAAAATATCATATTGTACCTGTATATTTTTTTCTCTTCAGCTCAAAATAATGGAGGTCTTTATGTAATGCATTCGAGATATGGGGGTTTCTTTTCATGAGCTTCTTTGTGTATTTCTTGAAGGCACCATGGATTTTCTGCTATACTTTAGAACTTGGAGCCCTTGTTTGTAGGTTGACATGAATTTGATGGCCTTTTATACTCTTTTATGAGTCATGTCCCTAGCTAGTTGCGGTTTTGAACTTGAGCATTTAACCACAGACATAACACTAGCAGGTGGAAACATAGAAATGTTTACCTGAATTGAAGCTCTTTTATTGTAAAAATAATATTTACTTAACCCGTGCTATCAAATTTCACTATTTTGTGGTCCCAAAATCTGCCCCAAAAATATTTGTAGTCTCATGTTGCTATTTAATAATGGTGTCCTGATTTTGATAGAGAATAGCTTTCTCTAGAATAATAGAAAATATACTTGACATTTTTGTATTCTTATATTCATCATTATTCATCTTTTATGTACAAATTTCCATCATTTGATTTACGTATATTGTTATTATTTAATCTTTTCTACTTATGTATTTTATTGTCTAATACATTGGACCTTCTCTTGTGTAAGAAAAAACTGCCATTATTTTGTAGCTCAGAATATCTTTGAGCTCAAACTGTCCATGTCTCTTTTATCACTATTATACTTGTTTATTTATAGTTGTTCCTTTACTCAAAAATCCATATGACCATGCTCTTTTATGCTAACTCAAACAATTAATCCTTTTTGATTGAATGCAAACGGTTTGTGATGAAGAAGTTAGTCTTATTGTACCTTATCATGCCTCTCTAGCAGAATATGACATTGCTTTGTTCTTAATAGTATTGATGATATTAATCAGATAATCAATAGTATGAACCTTGTCTTTTGTTGATGCATGAAAAAATCTATTTTATGATATAATTAACACTGTCTCTTTCCAATATTGGAGCCAAAAGTGAGGGGATTCAAAAATGGAAAGGCAATACTATGTGTAATGATGCGGTCTCCTCATTTATTAATTATGATAAAATCAGGAAAAAGGAAGGAATCATTAATAGGAGCATTAATGATATCACTTAATTCTTCTCAGATTGGGGTGATCTCGAATGTCATTCAAAATAATGCTAAGTACATCTCCAAGATGCGGAATTATTCTCTCATTATGAAAGCCCAAAATTTAATGTGTCACAATCATCATTAGTAACTATTGCCAGTTCACGCATGTGAAGAGGACCGTGACTAAGCTAAACAACCTTATTATGCTAAAGAACTATCAAAATCATAACATTTCCCAGTCTGTGAAAAAAGAGCAGGGAGAGTATTTGGCCACGGGTGGTGATCTCAGAAGAGAAGAGCCCACGGAATGCAAGTGGAAGCAGGATAAAGAAGTATGGAGAATTTTAAAGAAAGGCCATGTTCATCGGTTTCTTCAGAGACTCCATGGTTTTGATAATGATGTCTCCAAAACCTTTGCTGATGGCTGGGATAAGGGCACAGTGAATCTTGCTGGAAAATCTTTTAGCCTCAGCCTCGAGCTCCTCTCAGAAATAACTGGTCTCTCGCAGGATGGTTTGAAGTATTTGAAAGAAGTTAAGGTTGGAACCAGAGCTTATAAGAATTTTCCTGTCACTGACGAGGAGAGGGCTCTTTTGGTTAAAGGTAAGAAAGACTATGTTGACATGGATAATATTGATAAAATTTGGGGTTCTGTCATCAAGGTTATAATGGAGTATTTCACTCTTGAGGGGAGATTTTCTAGGGTCTATAATTATCATTTTTCCCTAGTTAATCACTTCAGACATGATTTAAAAATTTATTTTCCCTACTTTCTCCTTTGTTCGCTTACCTAGAGCATCACTGATTATAGCATGAAGAACTTCCCTATTCTCCATGTTGGGCTCATTCGCCTTATTGCTGATTATGCTAGAGACTACATTCCCGACCCTATCCCTGCCCAAATCAAAAAAAGGAAGAATATCGTCTCTCTGTCTAGGAATCTGAAACCTAAGAAAGCAATCTCACTCTCTGAGCCAACCTCCTCTAAGCCTTTGGAAGGGTTGAAGAATGATAAGGACCCTCGTGATGTCAAAGCCTCTATCTATGATAAAAAGGTCCTTGAGCCCTCTGCTAGCCCTACCCTCTCAGAGCTTGAAGGTGTGAAGCTTATTCCCCAAGACATTGAGACCGAGGTTGTAATGAATACTTAGGTGGGTAGTAATGCTATGTCTAATCCCACTACCCACAACCCTGAGGAGAAGGATTCAGAGGATCCTGAAATCAATAATGCCAAGGATAGTCCCGAGGATGGCTAGGATAATCAGAAAAGAGGGGAGAAGCTTAACCCTACTCTGGAGACTAATAATACTGAAGGTAAAGAGAATTCTGAGATTGAGGTTAAGGCTGATGACAAGAAAGTTAAAGAGACTGGTGCTAATCTTAATGATAGTAACACTGACTACTCGGAGGATAATAGATTTAGGGTTATAGGAGAGGAAAATCTAGACTCCCATGATTCCCCCAGCTCAGGGAAGGAGAACAAGGAGGAAAGTGAGAGAATCCTTGATGGTAGTAAATCTCAGCCTCTTCAAAGTGAAATCAAAAAGATGGATTCACAGGTCAGAAGGTTAATCATCATGACCCCCCTTGAGATTGCTAAAAACAAATCCATCTACAGTTATAACCTAGACAAATGGGTGTAAAGCGATTTGGTTGAGCTTAAGAACAGATGTATCAAATTGGATAATAAGAACTCTATCATCGAGGAAACCATTGAAAATATCAAGAAGGAGCATTCTCACAATGCTAATGCCCATGTGCTTGATTACGGTTTTGATCTGGATGATAAAATTAAAAAAATAGTTGAGATAGCCATGATACCTATCCAGGAGAAGATAAGCAGGAATGAGGAAATGATAAAACATTTGCTTGGCCTGGTTAATACAGGTATGAAGTCTACTCTAGAGAATTTGATTTCTCTGAGTAAAATTTTGGAAGGAAACAAAGATTCCCCCTTGAGTGATACAATTGACCTGATTGAACCTACCCAGCAGATGGGACCTGGTACCAGAACTAGGTCAAATACTAAGAAGAAGCACAAGGTTGATGATCAGGCCATTCAGAGGCTGAAAGATAATGTTAAGACCATGCAGACTCAGCTGGAGGACTCCGAGAGCTTCTTGAAGACTATGTCTTGACCTCGGTGCTGGTGGTCTTTTTCCTCTATTTTTCTTCCAGTGTTTTTTGCTTTTTGTTGTGTAGGTGCTTATTGCTAAATATGGGAGTTGTCCCTTTGTAGCCTGCTCCTCTCTTTGGGGCAGCTAGTTGTTCTCTGGGTCTTCATGCTTATCTCTCTTCTCTTTTTGTAATAGGGTTTTGGGGCCCCTTCAAAACCTATTTTTACCATAATCAAAAACACTGTCTCTTTCCCTTTAGACATCTTCCATGCCATGGTGTACTTATATTATTGAAAAATTTGTTCAATGATCTTGAGAATCAATAAATATTGCTACTATTATTCATATCTATTGTTGGATATCGACTCTATTAAATAATAATCCCTTTTCTTATATACCAGATAACCCATTTTGTTCTTCTATTGACTCTATGGTGTACCTTGGTCTTTAACAATGAAGCATCCTCAACTTGTATTCTTTACCTCTCTGAGTTATTATTGACGATCTCAAATACACATGTGTGTTCTTATTTAGTCACTAATTCTGAAGCACATTCCAGTATATGTTGTCTTTTAACTCTATTTTGAATTAGAGACACCATTTTAACAATGAAAAATTCCATTATATTTCTTTCTATAATCACCCTGGTTTCTTACAAAGTATTTCTGATAACTTTTCTCTATCTTTATGGTCATGAAAAGATTTGTCAAGATAGCATTTATATTATTTACATGAAGTTAATTCCTACTGCATCATGATGATATACAATATGTTTTCTTGAAATTCATCTAATTCTTTTGATGAAAATAAATGGCTAATACTTTTTGCACTTAGTCCTCATGGTTGTTGAACTTGATGACTTCTTGATTTCCATAACATAATCTTCTTTATGTGATTGAACCGTTAAGAGATAACTAAATGGTTTCAATCTAAAATAGACCATCCTTTTAATAGTTATATTTATCTATGCTTTGATCTTCAACATAATATCAGTTAAGGCAAAAGGTTTTATTCAAATAAAAGAATGTTTCTTTAATGACTGGTCTTCATACCTATTTCTGCACATGTCAAGAAAGTCATTAGTATAAAACATACTTTTTCCATCTTGCTTTCCTTTTTTTTTTTTTGTGTTGCACATCTCTAAATGTATATGAGTTACTCATTAGGAATGAGGATTGAGATCCTCTATTTCTGAGTCGTAGGACTGACCCCCCTTTTTTAATTTCTTTTCCTCTCTTGTAGGTATCTCAAAGATGTGNTTTCCTTTTTTTTTTTTTGTGTTGCACATCTCTAAATGTATATGAGTTACTCATTAGGAATGAGGATTGAGATCCTCTATTTTTGAGTCGTAGGACTGACCCCCCTTTTTTAATTTCTTTTCCTCTCTTGTAGGTATCTCAAAGATGTGGGACCCAAGCCTCCATCAGCTCAACAGATTCAACCATCCACCATAACCAGACAATGGGGAATCATACCTTGCCTCTTCTTGTACCTTGACTTCTATTCATTCAGCATATCTCTCTTTAAAGATGCACAGTTTTGATAGAAACCAAAACTTGTGTGGCATCTTATATGCATGTAATTTATTTTTTGTAAATGAAAAGATAAATGCTCTTTTGATTCAAAATGTAATTTTGATGCTGCCTTGTAAACATTATTGTATAACTTGTACTATTTACCTCTCTTAAAATAAAAGAAAATGATGATCCTTTTATGTATTTGTCACCTTTCACTTATTTCTGCACTTTTTTTAAATTCAATTCACACAAGGAACACATGAACTTATTTTTTTTTGAAATGAACCATATATACCATACTTAGTTGATCAGCTACCTAGCTTCAAGAATTTGAGCTGGATATGAAAAATGATAACATTTCTAGCGATGTCTCGGGGTGTTTGCTTGCTAAATAGTATGTGACCAGTTTCCTATTGAATATCCATTGGGCACAGATTCACTTTGAAATTGAAATTTAGAAAACTGAAACTTCTTCAAAGAAAACTAAAAGCACACACCTGCTCAAAACCGAACACTAACTAAAACATGTGCTAAAAGCACTTGGAGAAAGAAAAACAACAAACTAAAAACAAACTAAAAACACCATTTCTGTGCTTCATGGTAGCTGTATGAACCAAATTTTTTGATATGAGGTAGCATGAGGTATTTCATGCCCTGTATGATGAATACTTTTCCATGCCATCATAGTGTATACCATTAATGATGTCTTTAGTCTCTTACCCCTATCACACACTACAAACTGAAAATGAGAATATTTATGTAGCTTATGATGATGAGATGGATGACCATGTCTGATGTAGGGAAGAGAGTTATGAATCATCATCTATATGATGGGTTATCATTCATATCATTATGATGGACTACAACCACATCCTTCCTTTCAACACTAACACACTAAGAACAACTAACTACAAACTGACTAAAAGGAAACTAACTATGTGCCAAAGAACTTATTTATGATTTAACTCATCTCAAAATTAGTGCTTGAGGTGTATTCCATTAACTAAGATACATAACTCTTCTCCTTCCATATTCAATAGCTAAAAGGAGTTATGTGCCTTGCATCCTGTAATCACAAACAAACCACTCCAAATGAGATCAAATTTAGTGTGCCATTCTTCAACTAATCCCATTTGAGCACTATGTCACCTTCATTGAAGACTCTTGGGACAAATTTTCAATCAAATGTCTTATTCATCTGATCATGATGATTTTCCAAATTTTGAAAAGCTTTATTTCTTATCTCTTCTAACTCAATTACTTCAGCAAGTCTTACCTCCATTGGTTACTGGTCCATCAGGTCTAATTCTTTAATCAGATTCAAACTAGGTAATTCAACCAAGATAGGAAAATTGGCCTCTTTTCTATAAAAAAGTGTGTAAGGTGAATTACCTATAGACCGCTTTGGTGTGATCATGTCATACCATAAGGCTAGCTTCAACTTGTTGTTCCATGCTCTTTGATTGTCCTCGATAGTCCTCTTAATGATGTGAATCATATTTTTATTTGTTGATTCAGCTTGTCCATTACCTTGAAGGTAATAATTGGATGAGGTACTAAGATATATATTATTACTTACAACCTAATTAATTATTCTTGTGCCTACAAAGGCCAAAAAATTGTCATAAATTATAGATTCTGGTGTACCAAACCTTGCAACCAAGTCTTCATTAAAATTTAAAATTGTACTCCCATTTGCATCCTTTAAAACAACAACCTCAGTCCATTTTGTAAAATAATCTATTTCTGTTAGAATATATCTATATTATTTACTTGATGGAGGATTTATGGGACCATTGAAATCAAATTCCAATTTCATGAATGGCTGCTCTACCTGGATTAGATTCAAGGGTAATGCTGCTAACCTCTGTTTATCAAAAAATATTGCACATTTTAAAAATTTTCTTACTCATATGAAGGCATCCTTGTAAAAATTTGACCAATAGTAACCAACCTTGATAATTTTTTATGATGTAGTTCTAGATGGAAAATGACCACCTGCTAGTCCATTGTGAAACTCTTCTAGAGCTTTATCAATCTGATATGATCTCAACAAAAATTGATTGTAATATTTTCTAAACAAAATATCATCAATTATAACATAAGGAATAACATGAAGTCTGAAATACCTTTATTTTGAGCTGCTCAAGCCATGTGGGCACTCTCCAGTATGAAGATAATTCTTTATTTCTTCAATCCAACTCATGGATTTTGCTGGTATAACATTGTGGTTTGCATCATCATGAGTTAATAAAGTATTAAATCGATGTTGTTGGATGTCCAAATCACTTGCAATATTCTGTTCACACATTCCTCTACCTCTTACAAGCTTGGTAACCTTGATTTCAACATCATACTCCATCACATGTGTTATCCAACCAACTATTTTGTCATTCAATTCCTTGTTCAACAAGAACTCTTTCACACTTGGATGGGCAATCATTAAGTAGATCTTGCTTTTCAAAATCAATGGCTTGAATTTCTTAAGACTTCTAACCACATCCAATACATGCTTTTCAATAAATGTGTACCTTTTCTCATATCCTTCCAAACCTTGGCTAAAAAATGAAACTTGTTGCTCTTGTCCATCATCATTTTTTTGAGCCAGCAATGCTGAAATAGAAACAGTGTATCCAAATGCATACAAAATAAAATCCTTATTGAAATTTAGATTGACTAAAGTGGGTGCTAAAGCTAATGCTTTTTTTACCTCTTCAAAACTGTCCTTACCCTCTTTAGTCCACCTAAAACTTATGTCCTTCAACATTTTTGTCATTGGTTTCAGCAAAGATGCAATCTTAGGAATGAACCTCCTAATGGAATTTATTCTTCCAAGAAAGCTTTGTAAGCATTTCTTATGTGTTGGTAATGGTAAGGAAAGTATGGAACTTACCCTTTTAGGATCAATTGTTGTTCCATGCTTGGAAATAATATGTACAAGCAATTTGTCTTCATGAACAAAAAATATGCACTTTTTATTCAATGAAACTAGATATTCACTACATCTCTAAAAAATCTTCCTTAAATGCCTGAAATGTTCTTTAGAATTCTTAGAGAAAATAGTAATATCATCTAAGTATATAAGTACAAACCTATTCATATGGCCATGAAATGCCATTTCTATTTCCGTTAGGAATGTTGCACCAGTATTTGAAAGACCAAACGACATTTTTATGTATGCCATGGTTCTCCATTTTGTGGTAAATGTTGTTTTGTAACGGTCTTCCTCTTTGAAAAAAATTTAATTATAACATGAAAATCCATCTAAAAGTGAAAATCTATCAGAACCTGATACAAAATGCAGAATTTACCCATTGAGGGCAGTATATGGTGATATTTTAGGGATGCTCGATTGAGGTCTCAAAAATCAACACACAATCTGATTTCTCCATCCTTTTTCCTCATAAGCACTAAATTTGAAATCCAAGATGTATGCTTTATGGGAAAAATAATATTACCTTCAATCAGCTTGGTTCTGCTTGTCTGGTTTTGCATTTGGTTCTAGCTCTATGGTATGCTAAGCTAATTGGGGATCAAACCCCTTCAAATAATGATATTTCCATGCAAAAACATCACTATATTCTTGGAAAATTAAAATAAATGTTTGCTGTTCTTCATAAGTACATACCTTGCCCAATTTTAAAAACTTGTTCTCTATGTTTTCAACAGATTCATAATGATCTTCTTTAACTGATATGTTGGTTTTTTTTGCTCTAGCTTGATCATGAGAATTGAATATGGATTCAAGGGTGACTTGAACTTTGGGTAACTTATTTGTCCTCAATTGCAAAATATGATCACCATATTGCTTCTGTAACATTTTATGATTTCCATTTAAAAATTCAGGTTCTTCCATCTGAAAATTGATAATTTTCTTATGAGATTCAAAAATTTTCCAACTAACATTATTATTGGGTACAAAAGGTCTCACCACCACTTTTACATATTGTTGTACTTGCACATTTTAGCTTCTTTTTGGATGTCAAATTCAGCCCCCATCGTTGCCAACTTATCAACAAACTTATTTTATCCTCTAGGCACTGAGATATTGTTAAAATATTCAAATACTTCAATTAAATCCCAAATTATGTGTTTGAAGAGCTTTAAAACTTCATTTTTTGTAACATTCAAATTACGTACCTGATTGATCACCAAATCACTGCCCCCCAAAACCTACAAGTTGATGATTTTCCCCTTCCTAGCCCATTCTAACCCATGAGATATGTTGGAATTATTTTGGTTTGAGGTGTTGACATTCATGTTTTGTCATTGATATTAACATATGTTTCAATTGGATATAGTAAAAGTCTTAGAAAGATTGGTTATCACAGGTACATGCAAGATTGACAGGTGTGCATGAACACTGTATGATCTGTTAGTGTATGTGAGCACAAATTTGTGTAGAGGGATGAGTGTATTCCTTATGTCTAAGGTCATTGGATATTATGTTGGTATTTGCATGAGTTATATCTATTTTGTGTTGGATATTTGCTTCTGTGCAAATAATTGATTGTATGTTTGTCATTGATGACAACATATAATATACAATAGTGTTCTATATGCAATTATCAGTATAGATGTTCTAGAGCTATGCCTATTCATTTCCATGGTGTGTACATGTTCTAGATACTATGTGCAATCACATCGAGTGAGATATGAAGTTTCAATAGAGTTATGTTAATCAGTTATGATAGTTATAGAGATTGAAGACTATCTGTGAAGAGACGACGTAATTACATTATTTCTTGAGTTGCGCCTATCTTTGGGATATGCGTGGTTGTATTCATGTTTAGTTATGAGTTAAAGATAATTATCTTAAGGGGCCAAACTTGTTCTATCAGAATCATGAAGTTGGAGTTAATTTGGTGGAGCTGACTTTGTGGAGCATCGCATCTATTCAGCATGAGTTGCGTGTTACTAATCAGGTTGCATGGATGATGTGGCTAACTAAAGAAGTATTGAAGGGACTTCTAGAGCCAATGAAGATCACATCCTTTGGAGAAGATACTTATAGTAGTTCAATTGCTGAATTCCAAGTGTGAATGAGAAGAATAAAGAAATAAAAAGAGTAGGATAGAATGTTTGTTGTTTTGGGATAGTAGAGACATTTCATTCATCAAGAAAAGGTCTATGTGAAGAAGAAGTGGAAGTATACAACACACTGGAACTGATCAAGACAACAAGTCTACTCAAATAGCTCATCTATCATATATAGTGTATATCTGTTCTACTGAAGGTTGTAGCCTTCATCATTTTAGTAGTGATATTTTGGACAGTGAGTTCTCACCCTTAACATGGTTACTTGTAAAAGACTCCTAACAGGGTCCAACCTTTAACCAGGTCTTTGTACTTATTTCATTGTAAAGAAAAACTACTAATAGGGTTGCAAGATCTCTTAACAGGGATAATTATACTCAAGTACAGTTATTTGTGGGTGTTAATTCCCACCGGTGTTTTTACCTATTTGGTTTCCCTGTAACCAAAATTGTAGTGTTCTCTATTGTGTTTTGAATGTACATTTACATTATGTTAATTGATATCTAAGTAAAGAAAATAATTGAAGTAGCTGATAACTAATTCACCCCCCCTCTTAGTTATCCTTTGGGACTATTCTAACAATTGGTATCAGAGCCAAGTATCTCAGAGAGAAATCCTAACAACTTAAGGTAGATTAGATGGCATACTTAAGGAAAGAGAGTCCTAAGTTCGATGGAGAAAACTATCTTGACTGGAAGAAAAAAATTATAACACATCTTCAGTGCATTGGATTTGAGATCTATGAGATTGCCACTCAAGAAATTGAAGTTCCCACCTTGAAAGACCTTGCATAAGAAGACTCTATAGTCAAACAAAAGGAAGTATTCACGAATAATGCAATCACCAAAGAAGCCCTAATCAGTGCCCTATCTGACAGTGAATTTTATGAGATCAAGAAGACAGATAAAGCATACTCTATTTGGAAATAATTAGAAGATATGTTTGAAGGAGACATCCAAGAAAAGAATGCATGCAGAAAGACATGGTAGAAAAGGTACAACAACTTAGAGATGCTACCTGAAGAAAACATCAGAGCCTACAATCAAAGAATTAATGAAGCAGTTTCAGGTATCAGGAACAATGGTGGAGAAATTTCAGAGGAAGATATAATGGACAAAATAATGACTAAACTTACATAAGACTATGAGAGAAAGATCAATATCTTAGATGAGACTATAAAATTTTCAAAAGAATTCAAGAGAGAGACTTTGATCAGCAAAATATCTGCATTTGAGATATCAAGATTGAAGACTGAACCCAAAAGTGAGACAACTTTTAAAGCCTCAGTCCACAGTAAGAAACCCATAAGCAGATCTAGTAATAATGAAGAAGTGGATACATAACTAGAAGAAATCATTGCTATGATTGCGAAGAAAGAAAGGAAAGGTAAAGGGAAATATGAAGGAAAATTACCATTCAAATTCTTTTCATGCAACAGAGTTGGTCACTTTGCATCCAAGTGTCCTACAAGAGTCAATAAGTTCAGATCAAATTACAAGCCCAAGTACACTAAGGAATATTATCATGCTGAAGATGGTGTAACTAATGATGATTTAAGAGAAGATGAAATTGGTTTTGTTGCCATTAAAGACATTAAAAATATTCTTGAAGAAATGGACAAAGAAGATGAAGAAAAAGAACAAGAGTTAGCATTAGTTTCAAAAGCTGACATCAAAACTGACTGGATCATTGATAGCAGATGTTCACACCACATGACAGGAGACAAAGATAGATTTGTACATTTGGACAAATACAAAGGTGAAATGGTTAGATTTGGAGATAACACTCCCAAACCTATCATAGGCAGAGGTTCTATCACCTTAGATGGAAAGAATAAAACATGTGATGTTCTCTATGTTGATGGTTTACATCATAACTTACTAAGTGTTGGATAGTTGCTTGATAAAGGATATTAGTTGGAATTCAAAAAAAACCAGTGCATCATTAACAACAAAGAAGGAGACGTGATTGCATCAGGCTCAAAGACCAAAGGTAATTTTTTTTAGCTCAATTCAGAAGTAAGTTGTTTTGTTGCAAAAGTAGATGACAATTGGCTATGGCACAAGAGACTTTGTCATATCAATTTTGACAACATAGTCAAGATAAGTAATGTAAAGGTAGTAAGAGACCTTCCAAGTATTGCAAGACCAATTGACACCATGTGTAGGAAATGTGTGACGGGGAATCATTCGAGGACCTCATTTAGGAGCAAACAAGACTCTGCAGAAAACAAATTAGATCTGATACATACAGACCTATGTGGACCTACTCAAACAAGATCTTACTACGGAGAAAGGCATTTCATTTTGTTTGTTGATGATTTCTCAAGGATGATGTGGGTTACGTTTTTAAAAGAAAAATCTTAAGCTTTTGATAAGTTCAAAGTGTTCAAAGCTAAGGTTGAGAATGAATCTGGACTAAAGATAAAATGTCTGAGATCTGATAGAGGAGGAGAATTCACCTCTTGACCAGTTTTATGATTACTGTGAAGAACATGGAATCAAGAGACAGCTAAGTGCACCTAGAACCCCTCAGAAAAATGGGATTGCAGAAAGAAGGAACATAATAATACTTGATATAGTGCACACTATCATGATTAAAGGAAAGGTTGCTTATACTTATTGGAGAGATGCGGTCAATACAACAGTCTATACTATCAATAGAATACATTAAGGCTAGGAAAAAACAAGACACCCTATGAAATTTGGTTTGGTAATGTATCTATTTTAAAATACTTTAGAATCTTTGGAAGCAAGTGCTACATCAAGAGAGATGATAGCATTGGCAAGTTTGATGCTAGAAGCGACGAAGGTATTTTTCTTGGTTACTCTACTAAAAGAAAAACCTATAGATGTTTTAATCTAAGATTAAAGAAGATCATTGAAAGTACTCATGTGAAGATTGATGAGAAGTTTATGATTCAAGAAAGATATTATGACTATGCTCCCATTATTGAAGATGAGCCCAGACCCATCAATAAGGATGCAATTATTGAAGAAATGTTTGACTGTATTGATGTTTCATGTAACAATCCTGAACCAAGTGAAGAAGAATCATAGATTATAGATGAAAGTGTCACTCCGAAGAACTCAAGATACACATCCAAATAACAATATAAGGAAGATATCATTGGATATTAGAGCACAAAATTCATGACAAGATCTAGAGAAAAAGGTTCAACCACTGATGAAGAGGTATGCTTACTTTCACAGATTGAACCCTTAAGTGTTGAAGATGCGTGCCAAGATTCAGATTGGAAAAGTGCCATGCAAGAAGAATTAGATCAAATAATCAATAATGAAACATGGGAACTAGTCCCTATACCTCATGACAAGAACGTGACTGGAACAAAGTGGATATTCAGGAACAAAATGAATGAAGAAGGCACAATGGTAAGGAACAAAGAAAGATTAGTATGTAAAGGATATGCACAGAGAGAAGGAATAGAGTTCACTGATACATTTTCCCCTATGAGAAGACTTGAAGCTATCAAGTTGTATTTGGCATATGCAACATTCAAGAACTTTAAGGTATACCAAATGGATGTCAAGTCAGCTTTTCTGAATGGTGACTTGAAGTAAGAAGTCTACATAGGGCAGCCTGAAGGATTCAAACTTTTAGATAAACCAGACATGTTATGTAGATTAAAGAAAGCACTTTATGGACTTAAGCATGTCCCAAGAGTGTGGTATGAGAGACTTGATGGTTACTTAAAAAAGATAGGATTCAGAAATGGAGAAGCAGACTGTAATTTTTTCATAAGAGAGATAGATGAAGGACTACTATTCATTGCTATTTTTGTCGATGACATTATCTTTGGAGGTAATGACAAACTTAGTGCAGAATTTTCCAAAGAAATGAAAACTAAATTTGAAATGAGCATGATTGGACCTATCAAATACTTTCTTGGATTGAATGTAAAACAAACAGACAAAGGCATATTCATAAATCAGTCTAAGTATGTGAAGGATATATTGAAGACTTTCAAGATAGAAGATTCCAAACTAGTAAGCACCCCCATGATAACAGGAAGAAAGATTTATAAAGATGATGATTCCACATTAGTTGACAAGACCCTATACAAGTCTATGATTGGAAAATGCATATATCTTACTCAATCTAGACCTGATATTTCTAATGCAGTTGGCATTGTTGGAAGATTTGCAGCTGAACCCAAGAAAAATCATATAATGGAAATAAAAAGAATATACATATACTTAAAAGGGACTATTGAATATGGTTTATGAGATCCTAATTTAGAGAATATACAGCTTCATGTGTACATAGATGCAGATTAGGCAGGTTGTGTTGATGATAGAAAGAGTACATTAGGAGGAGCAGTATTTCTTGGAGACAGATTGGTCACTTGGACAAGTAAAAAGTAGAATTGTATCTCTCAGTCAAAAATAGAAGCTGAGTATGTTGCAGAAAAATTGAATTGTCCAACAATGGTTTGGATCAAATAGATGATTAAAGAATTTGGTATTCAGAATTATTATCCTATTGTTATTCACTATGACAACACTAGTACTATCAATATGTCAAAGAACCCCGTGATGCATGCAAAGACAAAACACATTGAGATCAAATACCATTTTCTAAGAGGAAAATTTGCAGACAAAGAAGTAAAGTTGGATTATGTGAGCACTAAAAAACAATTAGCAGATATTTTTACTAAGCCATTATCAAAAGATACTTTTGAGTATCTCAGGGAGAAGTTGAGAGTAATTCCCTTTCTCGAGTCTGATTAGAACTTGCAGAAAGAACATCAGTCCTTGGTGACTGATGAATGGTTGACTACTCTACCTCTGGAGTAGTACCTGTACTTAATGGTGTTTAACACCCTTTATCATTGATGTCAAAGGGGGAGTATTAGTAAGGGGGAACATATACTCTAGGGGAGTATACAGAGCAGCAGTAGTGAAGAGGAACTTTTGGTGAAGATATTGAGAAGATTGTAAAAAGAAGGAAGACACTTTGGATTGATGATATCATATGTTTCCATCAATGTCAAAGGGCGAGATTGTTGAAGATTTGCTTCTATGCAAATAATTTATTGTATGTTTGTCATTGATGACAACATATAATATACAACAGTGTTCTATATGCAATTATCAGTACAGATGTTCTAGAGATATACGTGTTCATTTCCATGGTGTATAAATGTTCTAGATACTATGTGCATTCACACCAAGTTAGATATGAAGTTTTAATAGAGTTATGTTAATCAGTTATGACAGTTACAGAGATTGAAGACTATCTATGGAGAGCCGATGTAATTACATTATTTATTGAGTTGTGCCTATCTTTGGGATATGTGTGGTTGTATTCATGTTTAGTTATGAGTTAAAGATAATTATCTAAAGGCACCAAACATGTTCTATCAGAATTGTGAAGTTGGAGTTAATTTAGTGGAGCCGACTTTTTGGAGCGTTGCATCTATTCAGTATGAGTTGTGTGTTTCTAATCAAGTTGCATGGATGATGTGGCTGACTAAAGGAGTATTGAAGGGAATCCTAGAGCTGATGAAGATCACATCCTTTGGAGAAGATACTTATAGTAGGTCAATTGCTGAATGCCAAGTGTGAATGAGAAGAATACAGACAGAAAAAGAGCAGGATAGAATGTCTGTTGTTTTGGGATAGTAGAGACATTTCATTCATCAAGAAAATATCTATGTGAAGAAGAAGTGGAAGTATACAACACATTGGAACTGATCAAGAAAATAGGTCTAAGTTCAAATAGTTTATCTATGAGATATAGTGTATATCTGTTCTATTGAATGTTGTAGCCTTCATCATTTTAACAGTGAGATTTTGGACAATGAGTCCTCACCCTTAACAGGGTTACTTGTAAAAGACTCCTAACAGGGTCCAACCTTTAAGTAGGTCTCTGTACTTATTACATTATAAAGAAAAACTCCTAATAGGGTTGCAAGATCTCTTACCAGGGATAATTATACTCAAGTACAGTTCTTTGTGTGTGCTAATTCCCACTCAGGTTTTTACCTATTTGGTTTCCCCATAACAAAAATTGTAGTGTTCTCTATTATGTTCTAAATGTACATTTACTTTATGTTAATTGATATCTAAGTAAAGAAAATAATTGAAGTAGCTGATAACTGATTCACCCCCCCTCTCAGTTATCCTTTGGGACTATTCTAACATTTTGGTAAAGATTGGTGATAGTGCAATGACAGAGGATTATGATAGAGATGGTCTCTAAATTTTTGGGAAAAATTGGATATGAGCATGAGTTATGACATGTGAGCTTAAGACATGATAAACAATACATGAGAGAACATTATTTTTTATTCTTAGGTCACCGGATTCCCGATGACATCAACTGAGTCATGTGTACTAGCGAATACCTATTTGGGGCCGACTATAGAGATGTAACTTTCTTAATGTTTGACGAGCATGAATTATGGATCTTGGCATGTAAGTGATGATTTATATTTGATAATTACTTGTGTAAGGTATCATGTATATCTTAGCAAGGGTATATGTAATTAGTTATGCATTGGGGAAGTCCTAATAGGCCGACCTAATTGTTTATTGTAACTTGTATAAAGGAAAGAAGTGTCTTGATGTGTAAAGATATGGATTGGATGGATTGGATGGTGCAAGCATGTGGATGCAAATTTTTCTGGATGTCAAGCATTAATTATATTTTTATTGCATTTCATTGGAACTATAAAGGAAAAGCAATTTGCTATCAGTCAGTTCACTATTTTTGATTAAGGTAAAAATAGGTTTTGAAAGGACCCCAAAACCTTTTACAAAAGAATAATAGAGATCAACATCATTAGTCCATACAAACATAGAAATCTTGCTAAGAACAAAAATAAGGACCCCAAAAAACACCCAAACCCCCAAAAAAGGAATACAAAGAACTGCCAAAAAAATGCACAGTTTCCAACACAACTTCCAGCAAAGTTTCCAGAATAGATAAAAAAATACATCATACTTTGGTAGGATTCCTCTGCCTCCTTCTGCATTTCTTCCATTTTGTCAATGGACTCCTTCAGGGGTTTCATCTCTGGGACTTTCCTTTTAATGCCACTTCGGGTTCTTGTTCCTGGGCCCGAGCTCCCTACCTTGTCATCTATAGTAATTGTGGTATTTTCCAACATACTACTCTCCAGGTAAGCATATAATGCTTTCGGGTTCTAAACATAAAATTGAATCCCTACATTACTTGTTTTGAGAATGATACTTATCATGTTCTCGTTGTGGCTGATTTTCTTTTTCATATCTTGCATCTTTCCTTCCACAAGAGCGTAGACTCTAGCAGTGATCTCCTCATCGCTGTTGTTGTTTTTAAAATTAATCAGCAGGTCCTTCTCCGCATCTTCTAGCTTGGATTTGAAGGGATCCATAGCTTCCTGCATCTCATTCAGATGCTTCTTCATGGTCTTCATTTCCTCACTAAGCCAGTTCTCCATGCTAGCCCTGTGGTCCTCTTTTCTTTTAGGAATTGTTTCATCAATATCAAACCCTACCATATCAGGGTCCATTCTCTATTTTTTATTATTCCTATTTCCAACCTTCAAGATTGGCTACTCAATTTGATCCTCATTTCCCTTACCATCATTCATTCCCTCATTATTATCCTCCTTATCATCTCCCTCTTTTTATTCTTCATCTTTTTCCATCTCTTGGTTCCCAACTTCATTATCCTTGTTCTCATCATCATCCATCGTAGGTGTATCCTCCTCATTTTTCTGGGTGCCCTCCTTGCTCAACTAATAATCTTTATCACTCACCAGAGTCTCCTCCTTTCTCTCTTGAGCTTCCTCTTCAATCACAGGCATATCCTCCTTCTCTTTTTGAATCTCATCTTCATTACCCTGACTATCTAGGGTTTGCTCATCAATCTCCTCCTGCCTTTCCAGATTTGCCTTCTTTTTTATTCTTACCCTTTTCTTTGGGCTCTATTTTTTTTTATCTAGCTTAGCTTGCTTAACATTCCCTTTTACCCTTTTGGGGATAGGCTCCAGAATTTGATTTCTAGCATATTCTAAAATTAACAGAATAAGCCCTACATGAAGCACCGGGTTACTCACTTTTTTCCTATGCTCCATGACACTATTATGCAGCGAGCTTAGAAGATAGAAAGGAAACAAAACCTTTTTATTGTGCCTAAAATGATTTGGTAGACAAAAATGAAGGTTGTAAATTTTGGAGTAGCGACCATCCAGGGTGAACTACTCGATCATCACTATCAAAATGTCCACCCAATGAGACTTAATTTTGTTGATATCCACGTAATCCCCCGTCCCTTTGCACAAAAGGGCTTCTTCTTCTTCCATTTTGGGGAAGATATTGAAGGCTTGAGTCCCAGCCCGCTTGTTGTCCCTGTAAAACTTCATTCCTTTGCAAGAAAGGCCCATGGTTTATGAGATTATGCTCATAGTCAAAGTAATAGACTTTTCCCATATATTTACCTTCCCGTTCTTCCATTCGTCTAATTTTTTTTTGTTATTTCTTAATCCCATCCATGAAGCTTCTCCAGATACTGGGTCATGCCACCCTTCTTTAGCCTCTTCCAAACTTTCTTCTTTTGCTTCCACTTTGTACAGTCCATCAACTCCTCCCTCTTTAGACCACCCCCCATAATGCTCGACAATTTCTGAATGTTCAGAGAATGAGAAGGCTGGAATGAAATACATTGAAAGGCAATACTGTTGTGATTTTTTAGTTTCAAAATGCTTGTTAAAACCCACAATCTATGTGAGGTCACAATCTTCATGAAGCTCACGTCCCTCGACTAACAACTATCATGACACTTCATCTTAAGTGATGATCTCATCATTAATTATGTTTATTAATCAAGCCTTCAATATGGTTAATCTTATCGTACCTGATAAGACATAAAATATCCATATTGTGATCCACTTCCCCTCTCCATGATTGGATGATGTCAATTTGAACCCCCACATTAGCTAAGCTGTTCGCCGGCTTATTTCCTTCCCTAAAAATATGGGTTATGTGACTTTCTTTAAAAAAGAGCATTAACAATTTGATTTTATCAATTATGTGGCTAATGGTCCAGGAAACCTCATGATTACCCTTAATATATTTTATTATGTTTAGAGAGTTTCCCTCCAACCAAAAATTAGAAAAACCCATATCTTTAGCCAAGATAACAACTTGAAGGGCTGCCATTGCTTCGGAAACATGATTAGTCTGAACTCCTAGATGGGCAGTGATAGCTCCCAGACAATTTCCAGTAGAGTCTCTTATAATACCTCCCACTCCAACTCTTCCCGGGTTCCCTTTACCTACCCCATCAAAATTACCTTTGACCCAGCCAATCGGAGGAGCAACCCATCTAGTGTTTTCCCTCAAGTTTAAATCCTTGTCTTTCTGCTCCTCATAATTCATGTTAAGAATATCATTTATACTCTAAGTGTTCTTACAGGGGGAGTCTCTAGGAAGATAACTTTTAAAAATTTTCAGCAAGATTCTGCAAATACTATTGGCCACTATTTCATAGGATGAGATTTTTTCTCTGAATATTCTGTTGTTTCTTTCCTTCTAGATTCTCCAAGTGAAGTGAGGAAGAAACAACCTCCAAAGGTCTTTGGCTTCTTTACCATTAAGGGGATAGTACCATTGTTTAACCATATTCTGGAAGTTATTTGGTTTCACCTAGTCCAGATTGAAATAATTGAAAATAGAGTTCCACACTTTACAAGTATAAGTAAAATGAATCATAAGATGGTTACAATTTTCAGCTTCAAAGAAACAAAGAATACATCTGTTAGGCATACTAAATCTCCTTTTACAAAGATTGTCCACTGTTAGAATTTTGATCTGAACAAGGAGCCAAAAAAGCATGTTAATTTTAGGTATAAGCTTATTGTTCCATACCTGATAACTAATAGGGTGATCTTCCTTGGGGAAAAGAAGGGCAGAAGCAGAAGAGACCAAAATTTTTCCATTAGCCCCCGAACCCCATATCAAAGAGTCTTGTTCATTTTCTCTTGTAAACCAAGGTGTAAGATGCTTATTGAACAAATTGAGGGATTATTCACAGGATCTAAGGTCCACCCATTTCTCATTGATCCAGTAATCAAAAACTTTCTCTCCAACTATTTCTTTATAGTCTAGAATCGCTGGCATCCATTCCTACTTCTCACTAAGAGCTTCTACCTTCAGCCAGTTATCAGTCCAGAATTTTATCTTCCTACCATTTCCCAGCTTCCATCTTATCCCTTTTCTAATTAGGCCCTTTCCTTTCCTAATACTATTCCAAATGAAAGAACCTTTGATATCCAAATGGTTCCTTAGCACTTCCTCTAAAGAAGTCAAATGGTATTTTCTCTTGATAATGGCATTCCATTCCTTCTCCTCTTCAAAGATTCTCTAGCACTGTTTTGCCAGCAAAGCCTTATTAGTCTTTTTTATGCTTCTGATACCAAGCCCTCCCAACTTCTTAGGTTTACACACCACCTCCCAAGCCACAAGACTTAACCTCTTCTTCTCTTCAACTCCTGACCAAAGAAATCTTTTTTGAATTTTTTCAATCAAGTCTGCATACTTCTGAGGAATTTTAAAGAAACTAAGTGCATAGACTGGGAGATTTTGGAGAGTAGATTTTAGAAGCTAAACTTTTCTAGCTTGACTTAGAGTAGCTCCTTTCCATCCTGCCATCTTGTTGTGAAAATGGTCAAGGATACCATTCCATAAAGAATCATCCAGTTTGTGACAAAGAGGGAGACCGAAATAGGTAGAGGGAAGATTCCCTATCTTGCAACCCAAAATGGAAGATATCTTCCTTTGTCTTTCTTCAGGAGTATTGCAAAAGAAAAGAGAACTCTTCTCCCAGTTAATTGATTGACTAGAAGCATTTGTATAAGTATTCAAAGCCTTTTTCATGTTCCTTGCTTCCTTAGCAGAGGCTTCCCCCATCATAATTGTGTCATCCACAAATTGTTCATGGGAGCACTTATGCAGAGCAAAGGAAGGTTGGAGACTAGAAATCTGACATGTCATGACCATACTATTGTTGTATCTCCCGAGGTTTTCCACCATTATAGCAAAGAGAATGGGGAAGATAGGATCACCTTGTCTCAGACCTCTTGTGGGGTGGAAGAAAATGGAAGAAACCCCATTAACAAGCACCGAAGAAGTTAACGTAGTCACCAATTGCATTATTATTGTTATCACATCTTTATCAAAGCCAAAATAAATAAGGATATTTGACAGAAAAGACCAATCCACTCTATCATAGGCTTTTGACAAGTCCAGTTTCATCAAGAATCCTTATTTTTTAGAGGCATGAAGAGAATGAATATTCTCATGCACCACCATAATAGAGTCCAATATTTGTCTTCTAGGAACAAACCCATTATGTTGAGGAGAGATAAGATTAGGCAATAATCTTAGAAGTCTAGAAGTCATGACCTTCAAGATGATTTTTTCTAGGGAGTTGCATAGACTTATTGGTCTAAAGACATCAACCGTGTCTTCTCTAGGTTTTTTAGGAATGAGAGAAATAAAAGTTGAATTAAGTTCATTGAGGATAGATTTAGTTCCAAATAATTCTTTAACCGATGAACAGACATTTTTCCCAGTAATGCTCGAGAACTGCTAGAAGAAAAACATTTGAAACCCATCAGGACCTAGATATTTCTCTACTTCAAAAGAAAAGATAGCCTTCTTAATTTGTGTATCTGAGGGGATATATTTTAGGAGAAACATTATTGGAATGATCCATTTTACAAGGAATTGAGGCTAGTAATTTCCTTTGGTCTTCTAAGTTAAGATTTTGATCTTTAGATAATAAATTCGCAAAATACCCCATCATTTCTTCCCTTATTTCTTCTTCTTTGGTTATTTTACCATTGGTTCCTGACAAGGAATGCATTCTATTTATTGCCTTGTGTTTTAGGGTAGTAAGATGGAAGAATCTAGTATTCTTATCTCTTGCTTTCAACCAAAGAGATCTAGATCTCTGTCTCCAGAAAGTCTCCTCTTTAGCTATAATATTGTCAAAGTCCACAAGGACAACATTCTCTTGAGTTCTCAAATTTTTAGATAATCCATTCCTTTGAATTTCCTCTTGGATTTCTTTCAGTTCCATTTGGGTTTTATTTTTGGATTGGAAGATGTCACCATAGATGTTCTTGTTCCAACTTTTAACATTAGCTTTCACATTAGCCATTTTCTTCACCACTTTGAACATTTCTGTTCCTTCCACATTAATATTCCACCAGTCCCTTATTTTATTTTATAGATCAGGATGGTCTAGCCACATATTCTCAAATCTAAAGGGAGCATTTCTTTTGCTTGTGAAAGGAAGAACATTAAAGGAAATGGGGAAATGATCCGAACCAATTCTGGTGAGGGAAGAAAGGTCACATGAAAACTTAGTGTACCATTCCAAATTAATCATCAGCCTATCAAGCTTAAATTGAATGAGATTATCTCCCACCCTATGATTAGACCAAGTATAGTTGATCCCTTCTAGATCAACATCCAACAATCCTT
This sequence comes from Thuja plicata, assembly GCA_018584345.1. Lineage (NCBI taxonomy): Eukaryota > Viridiplantae > Streptophyta > Pinopsida > Cupressales > Cupressaceae > Thuja > Thuja plicata. The sequence goes on from MU215961.1 coordinate 178,475, forward strand.
CATTAATAATAAATTCCATCCAATCTACTCTACTTTCCACTTGAGATAAGTTTACTCCCATTTTATCTTCCTTCTTTAATGGGGTATTAAAGTCTCCCATTATGAGGAAACTTTGTTTTCCTAACTAACTTCCATCTGATCGTGCAATTTCTTCCAAAGCTTAAGTCTTCTAGTTTTTGTGTTGGGAGCATAAACATTGATTAAGGTCCAAGAGAAATTATCCTTTAAACTCTAGACATTAGCAACAAGGAATTTTTTTTCCCTCTTTTAGGAGCTGATAGTCAAAACAAGATTGGTTCCAGAAGATATCCAATCCTCCAGAAGCCCCTTCAGAACTACTACCAAAACAATTCCCATTTTTCAACAGCTTCAAGTTCTCTATTTTATGTTTACTCATTTTAGTTTCTTGAATCAAAAGAATATCAGGTTTAGAATCTCTTACTAGGTTCCTAACAACATCTTGCTTATGAGGACCATTGAGTCCTCAAATGTTCAATGAAATAATATTCATTTAAGAATTAGGGAACAAACCTGATGGATAGTGAGTTGTTTTCCATTAGCAATATTCTATTTTGCTTCCTCTTCCATTTGAGTTTTCTCTGACTTTCTACCTTTGTCTGGTTTTGGAGTTCCTATGTCTACTTTCTACTATCTTGTCAAGACTCCTAGTTTTTGGCCTCCTGCCTTCTTATTCAATTTCCCCATTGAAGATCTCTCAACTTTCTTTCCTTTTGAGCTAGAGTTCATTTCATAAGCAGGGTGGTATCCTTTGGGGGATTTTGGGTCTTTTTTACCTGATCCCTTCTTTGAGTGTCCCACAGTTGACCAAGATTTTTCCTCTGCTTCTTCCTCTTTCTTCTTTTTCTATTTATCATTCTGGTTCTAATCTGCTGGGGAGTCTATTTTCCTTTCCCTAGATGGGTCAGTATACTTCTCCGATTTTTCCTCTGACCTTTGTTTTTCTAAATCTTCCAGAGATTCCTCATCTTCATGGTACCTTTCTTTCTCTTCTCCTTTAGAAGGAGTCACATTTTCTTCTATCCTTGAATCATTTTGTTTGGTTTCTACTATGAAAATTTCCCCTCTTTCTTCTGATACTATGTTCTGGCATGTGAACTCAATTTTCCTTTCTTCGGGATCTTGCATCACAAATTCTACGACAGCTTCCCCTTTTTGCTCCTTCTGATTATTCTCATTTATTTTACCATTCATGTTTTCTTCCATCCGATCCTTATTTCCTTCCAACATTTTTGGGATGACATTTGTTTCCTCTATTTTCCTTTTCCATTCCATTCTCTATCCTTTGATTTGATCCTAGTCCTTCTTCTTTTCCTTTTGGGTCTTCTGGGGGCAATGTTTATCCCAATGACCAGATTTCTTACATATAAAGCATGCAAAAGGCATCGATTCATATTCAATCTCTTGATTCCATGTCCCCATTTTTGACTTCAAGGTTATTACCTCAGGAAGATCAACATTTTTCTAAATATTAACACAAATCCTTGCGTAAACTTGTCTTGTTCTAGCTTTTGTCATAGGATCTATAGATAGAAGCTCCCCAAATGATCCTACAATAGCGATTAGAATGTCTTCATGTCAATATTCCAAAGGCATCCCAAGAAGATGAATCTAAACTGGCGCTACAGTAAAGAAGCTATCATTATAGTCGAGGCTAGTTGTCCATTTTTGCAAAGATAAGGAGGATTTTCCCATCATCCAGGGACCCCCACATAGGAATTTTGAAAGGTCTTCCCCATTTGAGAATTCAAAGGAGAAAAAACCTTTAGGCATAGCTGCTACATTGACTTGAGCTTTCAACCTCCATTTATTATCCACAAAGGATCTAACTAGATCTATATTCGGTCTTGGACCCAAGAACTTGCCTACCAGAGTAGAAGCCATGATAGAAACCATGTGGTCCACTAACTGATCTAGTATATGAATACCAAACTCTCCTTTCAGTGGGTTTGTAACAATATCCACTTTAGGGAATAAGGACTTACCCAAGGGTTTTATGCCAAAGAGACCCGTCCATTTCACTTTCTCCAGATTAACGGAGAGACCATGTGACTTACCTTGAGATGATTCTCCCCCAACATTTGAATCTTTTGGTTTTTTCGCCTCTGGCCCCATTTCTGACCCATTATCCCCACTAGACAATACCACCGTAGATCCTCCAGCTTTTTCCACTGATCTAACAATAGTCTCTACACCTTCTGTCATAGATCCTGCAGCAGATCCCTCAGCTCCTAGCTTCCCTCCATTTTTGAAATTCAAATTTGTTTCTCCTGCCTTTTCTCCTCCTCCCTCCCGCTCATGCTCCATGCCTCGACCTTTTTTTAAGAAAGGATCATAGTTTATGTTCACTGTAATAAGTATACTCTTATACTTTATTTTAGACACTGATTCTAGAAGGTCGATTTAACCTTCACTTTGGGAAGTGTGCTCAGGGAGTGAGCTCATCATTTCCTTCAACTCCTAACAGGGTTGAGAAGACTCCTAATAGGGTTTGTCCTGTTGGTTATATTCCTTGTTTTGAAAGTTTACCCTTAATTCTTAAGGTCTCTGATTTTCCTGTGCCCAAAAGGTAAAGATCTATGCTTGAAATTATTTACATATCTCTGCAATTCATGTTTTTGTCCAAAACCTAGTTTGAAATGTCAAAAACCCTAAGAAAAGGGTTAAATTTGTTCGAAAATGCAGAAAAACCCTAAGTGCTCAGTCCAGGTTCTATTTTTGTGTTACCTTTTTCATATTTTAAGTTAGAGCTTATTTGCATGTGTTTATTACCTTGTCACTGAGTCTCATTAGAAAAATAAAATATTCTTTATGGTCTTGAGACTTAGCGGGAAGCTTTGGTCGCATTGTCTCTTAATGAAATGGAATATGCCAAAATGGATATGAGACTTAATGTGGACCATTCATCTCAGAAAAGATCCAACAATAGTCACTTTATCTTTTGATAGAAGCGGGGTTAGCTATTTCATTTAGCGACTTAGAGTTTATTTAGTCATGTTGTCTCTTAATAAACCTGTGGTTTGAGTTAATTTTTTGGGTTAAGACAAACAGTGTTGTCAGGAGGTCTCTTGATCAAACAGAGGTTACTGAATTTATCCGGGGACATAGAAAAGTACTTTGTCGCAAAGTCTCCATAAAATGAAAGGTTAAGTTAGTATATCATGAGATGTCATGACAGCCATGGAACAAAGAGTTAATCTGATGGTAGCCGCTGAGTCTCCTGAAGGAACTACAGTTAGTAAAAACGTTAAGTGATAAAGAGATTGTTCAGTCGCTGAGTTGCCAGAAATGAATAAGAGTTAAAATAGACTTTTTAGCGATGCCATTATGAATAGTTGTTAACCAATCAGATTTTAAGGATTTTGACAGATGGAAAAATAGCTGTAGTATGAGTTAATGCAGCCAAACATATGTGATTTCAATTATATTTTGAATTTCATAGGGTTTTTTATGTGAAATCACTCATCAAGAATTGATGGTCTGACAATATAAATGACACGGCTAATGCCAGAAATTGATGTCGCAGTATACGAAGTTCATAATGAAGTGATGGAATTACCAGCCAGAAGTGACAATCTGCATTCAATGGAAAATTATAAGTATACTTGTTCATTATCATTTCATTTTACCAAGCTTTTGTTTCTCAGAGTGAAGTATTTACAGATTTTAATTATGCTTATGAGATATTGATATTTCTAGTAGCAAGTTATTCTGAGGGTGATTGTTTGATTTGAAATTCAGAAAAGATTGCAGCTGACAGTGTTCCAAAGTTCAGAATTACAGAATTCCAGTATAATTTACAGTTGTGGTGAGGGTTTGATAGTATTAATTTCAATATCGGTATTTAGGGTTGTGACCAAAATAGAACAAGAGTATGAGTTAGGCCCAGAGTATGGCATCTACCAGTGGGAGAAATGAAGATGTTGAGGACAATTCAAAAGGAAAGAGAAACTTCACAAATGAATTTCTCACTCTGCTTCCTGGTTCTATCCAAAATTGAAAGGTTAGTGCAGATGTTTTGATTGATGATATGTCATTTGTTGGAGATGCTAAAACACCAGGGTTGTAAGGATATTCAATTTTCAATTACTTTTATAACAATAGTGACAGACCCATGCCTGTCTCGAATCCTTGGACCTATGGTTTGGCCAGATTATTAGTTCTTGATGTCTTTGTTGATGTAGACTTCATATTAGAACTGGCCAAAAGATATGACCCTTTGATAAAAACCATTAAGAGGGATGATGGAAAGCCTCTACTCACCCTGGACATGAATTCCTTTATGAGAACCTTTAATGTGTATTACCCAATGGCTACTGAGATAAATTTGAAAAGTTTGGAAAATAGATATACCAGGGAGTCGGGTATTGTTGCTAAATTAATTAGGGACCATCACGTCCCTAAGAAAATGAAGGCCTATGTAACCCCTATGGTAGGAACAACCCCATACTTCTTCAAGGATCTAAAATTTTACATGAAATACATTGCATATGCACTATGTAGAGTACTTGGAAGAGATGCTGGCGCAGAAAGAATTACTTCTGACATTTTGATGATGGTGTTAGATATGTAGAATATTCACACCACTTCAAATTATGATTATATTCAATATATTATTGATCAAATGCACTAGGGGTTTATTGACATACAAGCTAAGAAGGATCATCCAAAATTCATGCATTATTCATTACTCATGCATATGATTCTTTATTACAACTATCCAGTTTTGGACTGCCAATCACTACAGCCGTAGAGATTTCACCATAATCAGCCCAACCCTATTCAGTTTTGGATCACAGTGTGGAATTATACATTTAGAAAATAGCAGTTTTGTGCTTTTGAGAATTGGATAATATATCCATTGCTTAAGTGCTTAGGAGTTGATAAGCCTAGATTTCCTATTAGGGTAATTCAGTTGTTGAGGCCCTGTCAGTATTTGGACAAATGGTTAGGAGATCATAATTGGGGAGATTTCTACTATGAATAGAAGTTTACCCTCATAAGGGTTTATGGTTTCCCTTACCCTCCACATATTTTTCTATTTCATGTGCCACCTAGGATAGCTTCCATGGAGTTCATTTGGCAGCTCATTTTAATAGATAAGGAGCACCTTGCTCCACATAGAAAGGGAACTTTCACCCCTAGGCAGTTCAAGGTTTACAATTTTTTGATTGGAAAAGGGGCCCTAGATCAGGTGAATGCATGGTTGAATCATTAAAGAATGAATGTAGCCCTACATAGACATGTTGACATAGAGGGGTTCATTCTGAGTGTGAGGAAGTTTCTTACACCCACCATCCCTTACACAAAAATACATGAAGATTGTATGGAGGAAGATCTGATCAGAAATATCATAGAGGATGAAGAGGTGAGTAAAAAAGAAACTAAATTTAATGAGCTCATGGATTTGGAGAGACAGGTGAGGAGAAAAGGAATGAGTTTTTGGAGGGTTCTACCCTAATTTGCCTTATATCAAAAGGCTAGATGCAATGATTGACAATCACACACTTTTGTGTAATCAGTTGGAAGATGCATTAGTAGTGCCAGTAAAAGGTCACAAAGATCATTTAGAATCTGAATATGATGATGAGAGTGACCAAGGTTACCCTTCACCTTCTACTAATCCAAAATATCAGGTGATTGGATATGGTCAGCTAGATGAAGGGGAAAATATTGTTGACCTAACAAAGGTCCCAAAAAAGGAAGTATCAGATGAGCCCCTTCTTAAAACACAAAAGATGGAAGTAGGGGAGCCTTCTAAGAAAAGAAGAATTGATAAAATTGGAGCCCTAATAACTAGGAATAGACCCTATGATCATCAACTGAGAAAGAAAATTAGGTCTGGGAAGAAATTATAGAAAGATGTTGAGGAAGAGGAAGAATTACCCCTCAGATCATGTATTGATGAAAGCCTGTTGCATCAGGAGGAATTCCTCAAAGATGACAATTTCATAAAAACCAGGGAATTCAAAGATTTCCTTATTTGGAATAAGCAACAACAAGTTCAGAAGCAGTTGCAATTGGCAGGGGGTAATCCAGTAACCAAGGAAGCCTTATAGACATTGCAGGAGTATGATCCTAAATCTAAAGAAATAACACTAGAGAAGGCTAGAGAACTAGTTAAAGCCAGTGGTATGTTGTTTGTGGAAGCCTGGGACTTGTCCTCGGCCTTTATCATAGATCAAATTAGAAGAAAACCTGACATAAAATTGTCATCAGAGACTCAGGTTGGAAATATGATGAGAGGGTTTGGCTATAACCCCAAATCCCAAGCACTTGCAATGTGGAGCTTAGCTCCTAAGGATCAAAAGCCATCTATTCTTAATATTCAAGAGAAGATGGAGGGAAAAAAATTTATTTGGACACTTGACAACATAGGAGACTTCGAGATAGCCCAAGTAATGATTCATTTTTCTCAGATGAATGAGGCAAAAAAAACTCAGCTATCAGACAAATTACAAAAGCTCAGTAGTGACACTAGTGATATTATCAAAGATAGGGAATTAGCCCTAATAAAAATCAAGAAAAAGGATAAGCTTATAGATGAGATTACCAAACAGTTAATGGAAATAACAGAGCCTACCCCTATTGAGCCCAAGGAGGTATAAATGCTGAAATATAGGCTGATGATACAGGGGATACATTGGTTGAAGCAGAGCAGAGGATCATTGAGAATAATGGTGTAATTTTGGGAGCATTGGTATCAATTTTGCAGCATAGAATTAATACTATTAAGGTGAAGATAGATATGGTATATGGAGCATATGGTAGGTTGACAGGCCTGTAGACAGAAGTGACAAGTTTTTTGACAATTTTGAACCCCTACTATGCAACTTGGTCTGGGAAGACATCACTTTTTGAGAGATTAGCTTTAGTTTATCCACTGAGATCAGATTTACCTGAGGTAGTAACTTTGGTAGGGACCGAAATAGAGCAAATTGGGGTTACCTTATCCTTTTTCAAAGGTAAAGCCAATCAAATTGAGGCCAAATTAAAGATGTTTGGGATAGATTATAGTAGGTTTGTACCTCTAATTAGGGCCGAGGATGATCAAATCAAACCATTAGGGTTATGGATATCAAAATTTGACAGTGTACTTCCCAATAAAGACATTTATGTCTCTGACCAAGGGGAATTGGATATGAAAAGGTTCAATGCACTCTTGGATGAGGCGTTTAAAACAAAATCAAATTGAAATAAATGCATATATGATGTTAAGAGTATAACAGATACTAGATGGGAGAGGCAAAAGACTCAGTTGGAGAATATCCAAAATTTTGAATGGCTAAAAGAGGACGATATGACTGCCTGGGACATTCTAACAAAGCCTAAGAAGAAGAAGCTAGTGACAGTAGATTTGGATATTATTGATGAAGAATAAAGGAATGTCAGAACACCTTGTACAATTTTCTTGAAAGACAAGCAGGTTAGTCATCACCAAAGTCAAATTAGAGACTATCCTCAACATACACAACCAAAGATGTCGAAGATAATATGAAGACAAAGGAGTAAATCATATTTCATTCTCTATTTTGTCTTTCCACCCCTTGGTTTCTCTTGTCTTTTGTCTTATTTGTATTTAGGGTTAGGTATCTAAAACCATCTGAAGCTTGTTGCATCCTTTCCTTAAGGATTCCAAGATGGTTTAGATATATATATGGATCAATTTTGTAGCAAAAAAAAGAGATGAAAAATATAATTACAAGCCAGACTACAGATTTTTGTCTGAGTTTTTTGAGCTTTAGTCTCTATATGTATTGAAGAAAGAGTTTATAAATAAAATACAGTACAACTCTTATTCCATATTGCTGTTATCTCTTTACTTTTTGTGTATGCTCTTTTATGTTTAATCTGTAAGGCATTTTAAGCATATTAGTTACAAAGTATCTAACTAATTGCTTGCAAGTTTCTTTGAAGGGAAGAACCAAGCTTTGTGAGTAATTTCAGGGAGCATAACAACATTTGAAGATTTTATACAGTGGTGTGGTAGTGACACAGTAATTTGTAAGGCATCTTATTGGGGTTGCATATAGGTTGTAAGGCAATCTAAAGTATCTTTATTTACTTTTCTGTGGATTTGCATCTTTGACTCTGTAGCCCAAGGATAGGCACTAGTCTAGAATTTGTCCAGTAGTTTATCATCATCCAAATATTCAAAATACTTAAATCATTCATACAGAAATAAGAATACTCAAGGTTTTAGGTGATTGTATCAAAGTATACAATTCATTTTATTAATTCCTTTGAGAGAGGATTAAAGTAGGTTACCCTTCCTAAGTTCTAAGAACTAAAAAAGAAAAAGGATGAACATCCTTAAAGAACTACTGTTTGTTGTTATCATTTCAATAGTTTTTATGGTTAAGCTCTGTATCAATTTGTCTTCAATTTTATGCAGAGTAATTTGCAAGATAATACAGTAAACAAGCAGCAAATCAGTATCCACATTTACTAATACTGTGAGACAACAATTTTATATAGGTAATACCTGCCTGGGTGTTGTGGAACCTAAAAAGAAGGAGGTGATAATAAGTTTCCCCAAGCATTATAATAAATCCTCATCAATTAGTGTTTTCTCTTGCTTGGATCATTTAGTTTTCAAATATTGGGAGTTATAGAGTTAATCAAGTATTCAAGTACCTTTTGAAGGTTCAACAAGAAAAAACCCTAACATGTCCTTTAAAAAGTACTTGTAATTAATGTAATAATCAACTCCTAATAGGGCTAGATCTCCTAAGAGGGATACAATATTTCTAGTGCATTATTTTGTGGGTTCCATCCCCACCGGGATTTTTCCCTTAACAGGGTTTCCTTGACAACAAAATACTTGTGTTATGGTGTTCTTGAAGTGTTCAGATTTGTATTAAGTAATTGGTTTAAATTTTAAGTTTAATAATTTGGCATACAACTGATCTACCCCCCTCCTAGTTGTATTATTCCTAACAATTAATATCATAGCTTGTGGTCCTTTGAGAGAAATATTAACCACTTAAGGTGATTCTGAGATGAATTACTATAGAAAGGAGAGTCCAAAATTTGATGCTGAAAATTTTAAGAGTTGGAAGAGCAAGATGAGAATTCATCTAATTTCCTTGGGAATTGACTACTAAATGATTAAAAAGAAGGATGAACTGATCAAGGAAAATGATGAATTAGGGAATTTGACTAAGGAAGAAAATAAATTGTTTCTTGCAATATGGTTGCAAGGGAAGCACTAATAAGTGTGCTCTCTGAGGCAGAGTTTACAGAGGTTAAAGATCTTGATTCAACTCACAAGATCTAGACAAGGATAGAGGCTCTATATGATGAAGATTAGTAGACTAAACAAGAAAAAATACAAAATTGGAAGTCTAAAATGGAGAATCTAAGGATGCAAGATGATGAGAATGTCAGAGCATATGTGTAAAGGGTTACAAAGGCTGTTACTGGAATAAAAAACTCAAGAGGTACATATAATGAAGATGAAGATATGGCTAATATTCTTAGATCTTTGACACCTTCCTACAAGACTAAAGTGTAAGCGATAGAGGAAATCATACCACTGACAAATAATTTCAACAGAGAAGTCCTGATTGCTATGCTGACCACCTTTGAGACCACAGAGTTACAAGATTCATTACCCAAAGTAGAGTCTACATTCAAGGCTACTATTCATAATGAAAAAATGACCTTATCAAGCCTTGCAAGAACTAGCAGAAGCAATAGACATGAAGAGCTTGGAGAATATCCCAATGAGTGGGCAGAGATAGAAGAAGAGGAAAGGAAACTGGAGGAACTTGTGGCTCTAATAGAAAAAAAGGAAAAGAGAGGTAAGGGTAAATTTGAAGGGAAATTACCCCTAAAATGTTTTTCTTGTAATAAGATTGGTCATTTTGCATCTAGATGTCCTACACGGATTCCTAAGAATAAGCCTAAGTTTTAAAATTCTAATTACTCCAAGGATAAGGAATACTTCTATGCTAGTGAAGGTGTGTCTGATGATGATTCTGTGAATGATGAAAATGAAATTGGATTTATTTCTATTAAACATGATGGACCTATTCATGAAGAAAAATCCTTAGTCTCACATGTTGAAAAGAAATCAGAAAGGATCATTGATAGTGGTTTCTCACATCATATGACTGGTGATAAGGATAAATTTGTTCAACTAAATATATATGATGGTGGTGTAGTCATATTTGAGGATAAAACTCCTAAGTTAATCATTTGAGTACGTTCAATCTCTCTTGATGGAAAAACTAACACTGATGATGTCTTACTTGTTGATGGACTTAAGGAAAACTTGTTGAGTGTTGGACAACTTATAGATAAGGGATATCACTTGTATTTCATGGATGGAAAATGTACTATCAGAGGTCAATCTAGAATCTTGATCGCATCAGGTACTAAGTCAAGAGGTAATGTGTTTGAGCTGAATACTACACAGGCAACTTGTTTTGTTGCGAAGGTAGATGAAAGTTGGTTATGGAATAGAATGTTTTGTCACATAAATTTTGGTAATATTGTAAGGGCCAGTAAAACCAATGTAGTCAGAGATTTGCCAAAAATTGTGAAGCCTTCTAACACTATGTGCAAAGAGTCCGTGATGGGAAAAAAAAGTAAGAGCAACTTTTAGAGAAAATATTTTTTAGAAAGAGGGAAGTTGGATCTTTGTGGTCCTACAAGGAATATATCTTACTATGGTGAAAGGTACTTCATACTTTTTTTTGATGACTATTCTAGGATGATGTGGATTGTATTTCTCAAAGAAAAATATGAAGCATTTGATATATTCAATATTTTCAAAGCAAAAGTTGAGAATGAATCAGGTCTTAAGATATAGTGTTTAAGGTTAGACAGAGGTGGAGAATTTACATTAGACTTACTCAATGCTTAATGCAAAAAAAAATGGGATATACATACATACTTATGCTCCTAGGACACCTCAGAAGAATGGGATAGCATAAAGAAGAAATAGAACTATATTGGATGTGGCCAAGACAATGTTGCTAGAAGGTAATGCACCTCATATGCATCAGAAAGAGGCACTCAGTACTTCTGTCTGCACTTTGAATATAATTCAGATCAAAGAAGGTATGGATGAGACACCCTATGAACTTTAGTTTGGTTATGGTCCTACTATAAAATACTTCAAGATATTTGGTAGCAAGTGTTATATCAAAAGAGATGATGAAATTAGAAAGTCTGATACTAGAAGTGATGAAGGAATTTTCCTTGGCTATTCTACTAGAAGTATGGCTTATAAATGTTTCAATTTGAGATTGAGAAAAATAATTGAAAGTGCTAATGTGAAAATTGATGAGAGGTTTCAGAGTGAGATTTCAGAGAGTGAGAAGATCATTGAAAGTCAAGAGACAAAAAAAAATATTGAGACTCAGACATTCTTGGATGAGCCTATTGAAGCACCAAAGACACCAAGGTATGTTAATATGAATCATCCTAAAAATTAGATTATTGGAAATGTTAATAAGGGAATGATGACAAGGTCTAAAGCTAGAAATGAACTTTGTTTGAATTCACAAGTAGAACCTAAGACTACTGACGAGGCATTGTATGGTCTGAAACAAGCTCCTAGAGCTAGTATGCTTAGTTACATAGGTATTTGCTACATCTTGGTTTCAGAAAAGGTAGTGCAGATAGTAACCTTTATTTGAGAACTAGTGAATATGGAATCTTAATTGTTGAAGTCTTTGTGGATGATATAATCGTTGGAGGTAATGATGAAATGAGTAAAAAATTCTCTGAGGAAATGAAAAAGTGAATTTTAAATGTCCATGATTGGTGAAATGAAGTTCTTCCTTGGTTTTTAAATTACTCAAAGTAAACATGGTATTTTTTTTCTCTCAAGCCAAGTATCTTAAGGAGTTGCTAAAGAAGTTTGGTATGGAAGATTGTAAACCTATTGGAACACCCATGGTTACTGGATGCAAGCTTACTACTACTGATGAATCTCAAAGTGTTTTTCAGACTAAATATAGATCATGATTGGAGGTTTGTAGTATTTAATTAACACTAGACTAGACATAGCTTGTGTAGTTGGAATTGTTGTGAGATTTCAAGATGATCCCAAGGAGACTCACCTTGCTACAGTTAAAAGGATATTTAGATATTTGAAAGAGACATTGGAATATGGTTTATGGTATGAAAATTCTGATGATTTCACAATACATGCTTATATTGATACTGATTGGGCAGGAAGTGTTGATGACATAAAAAGAACTAGTGGTGGAGCATTTTTTCTTGGAAAAAGATTGGTTACATGGTTAAGTAAAAAATAAGACTATATAGATCAATCTACTGCTGAATCACAATATGTAGCTTTTTCTATAAATTGCACATAGATTGTTTGGATGAAACAAAGGCTAAAGGACATTGGGATAACCTTTGAAGAACCAGTGGTTATACATTGTGATAATAAAAGCACAATGAACATGTCAAAGAATCTTGTTATGGATTCAAAGACTAAACATATTTCAATCAAGTATCACTTTCTAAGAGACAAGGTTGCAGAAAAGGAAGTCAGATTGGAGTACATAAGCACAATGGATCAAATAGAAGATATATTCACTAAACCTTTGTCAAAAGATTCCTTTGAGTATCTCAAAGATATGCTTGGGGTGAAAACCCCTCCTTGTGAGAACTAAATGATCTAGGAATGCATCAGTCTATAAATTATCAGAGCTATAACATTCTCAAGACTTGATGCTTGGATTCACTCCTTAGGGGGGGTGATCACAGAACACAAAAAAGCATATTTGGATGATCACACACTTGGTTTGTGGCAGGCATGAAGATTCAAAAAATATACACCTTGCAACATTAAGGGAAAGTATTTTGGAACCCTTTGCCATTGATGTCAAAGGGGGAGAGATATAAGTGAAAAATCTCTACTGTCTTAGGGGAAGCTATGAAGATGATATTGAGAAAGTTGTATTAAGAAGGCTACTTTTGGGTTGATGGATTTTCACATATGTTGCCATCAATTCCAAAAGGGGAAGTTTTTGGAATTGTTTCTGTTTGAGGTGTTGACATTCATTTTTTCTCATTGGTGTCAACATATGTTCTAGTTGGATATAGTTGAAGTCTTAGAAAAACTAGTCATCACAGGTACATGCGAGATTGAAAGGTGTGTACAAACATTGTATGACGTGTTAGCGTATGTGAGAATGGATTTGTGTAGAGGGATGAGTTTATACCTTATTTCTAAGGTCACTGGATCTTATGTTGATATTTTCATGAGTTATAGCAATTTTGGTAAAGACTGGTGATAGTGCAATGACAAAGGATTATGATAGAGATGGTCTATGATTTTTTGGGATAACTTGGATGCGAGCATGAGTTATGACATGTAAGCTTAAGACATGATAAAAGATACATGAGAGAATGATCTTTTTGATTCTTAGGTCGCCAGATTCTTGACGACGTTAGCTAAGGCATGTGGACTAGCATAGACCTATTTGGGGCCGACTATAGAGATGTGACATGTTCAATGATTGGCAAGCATGAATTATGGATCTTCGAGCATTTATAATGATTTATATTTGATAATTAATTGTGTAAGGTATCGTGTGTATCTTAGCAAGGGTCTCTACAATTGTTTTTTCATTGGAGAAGTCCTAACAGGCTAACCTAATTGTTTAATGTAACTTGTCTAAAGAAAAGAAGTGTCTTGATGTGTAAAGACATGGATTTGATGTATTGGATGTTGTGAGCATGTGGATGCGAGTTTTGCTGGATGTAGAGAAGTAATTATATTTGTATTTCACTTCATTAGAACTGTAAAGGAAAATAAAATTGCTATCAATAAGTTCACTATTATAAGTATACTCTTATACTTTGTTTTGGACAGTGAGTCTAGAAGGTGGATTTAACCTTCACTTTGGGTAGTGTGCTTGGGCAGTGAGCTCATCATTTCATTTAGCTACTAACATGGTTGAGAAGATTTCTAATAGGGTCTGTCCTTTAACATGGACTTGTAATGGATGTAATAGTCAACTCCTAACAGGGCTAGATCTCCTAAGAGGGATACAATATTTCTAGTGCAATAATTTGTGGGTTCTATCCCCACCGGGGTTTTTCCCTTAACAGGTTTTCCTTGACAACAAAATACTTGTGTTATAGTGTTGTTCTTGAAGTTTTTAGATTTGCATTAAGTAATTGGTTTAAAGTTTTGCTGGTAAACAATTTTGTCACTGTGGTATTGTCTTGAAAAATGACCTCATTTTCCCTATGAGCAGTGACAACCATTCCAATAGTTGGAGATATTTTAATATGATCACTATCTAGTTACAATCTTCCTTTTCATTTGAGAGGGGCAACTCCCTTGAATGATAGGGGTATTTGGTATTTTTTGAGTACTTTTCACCTGAAAGTACAAAAAGGAGACAAAATAAAACTAAAGGAAATAGATGGCAGAAACCCCAACAGTAGACATATCGATACCATATGAGATTCCCAAAGGGTGACATATTAAAAAGGGGATTTAAGCACATAAATGCAATGATGACAAAATATAGATAGCAAACATTGGCATACAAAAAGATAAGCTATTCTGGTATATTCACACCAAGATACCAAGAAATGAATACATTTTTCCAAATCAATTACATAGATTAGGAAGATTATTGGATCACACCATTACATAAGAGATCACAACCTTAACATATGAAAAGTAAGCAACGATAACTGGTGAACACATTCAAGACATATGACATAATGCATTCTTCACTATTTCCTTCAAAATATACAAGTTCAAGAACACTTGTGTAGACTCAAAAGCTCCTTTATAAATTTCTCCAACATTTCCCATTCCTCACCCCAATTTACAATCTAAAAGCCTTGCATTTATAGGCTCTCCTTGGTAACCAACTTGCAACCACCTAGGATAACCATATTAGTAACCACTTAGGATCAAGTTCCTACGTAATCACTTTAGGAAAATATATGAGTGGTTATTTTTGGTAACTAAATTTTTGAAGAAAAGTTAGGATTCACCTAACTTTTATGAAAATTATCCCTAAAGCTAACTTTTGTTTCCGATGAGCGACATAAGCCACTTTCACAAAAAGTTACAAAAGGCAATTTGAAGCCCATAATGTCAAAATAAATCAAAGACACCGGTATCCCCCAGATGAGCTCCATATATTTTCTCGATCCATGGGTCATTCATTCATCAACATCTTACCCAAGTTAGGAACATGTTCTTTATTTGTATTTAACAATCACCCCCCTCTTCTGTGGAACTTGTAAGCTCATTCAAAATTTTCACCTTTCCTTTATCTAATTTTAACCTTTGATCACTAGCTTCTTCAAGCATCTTGTACACTTCTTCATGCTTCATGGGGGTATGCTTACAATATAAATTTATTCAGACATTCTTACCATATTCCAATTTGAGTGATAAATAGATTTCTCAAGTTCTCACAATAAAAATTTGAGATGTCATTTTCTCATTGCCATGCTTAGAATAACAGAAACTCTATGTCATTTCGATAATCAAGTTTGATGTCTCCTCAAGATGATTAACATGATCCAAGACATCCATCCATACATAATCATTCATTTTGGACTTAACACTCTAAGAATCACTCGTACCACTCTCTTTGATAGAGCATAAAAAGTATATCTCGATCACCAAATTATTGAAATACTACATTTCTCCGTTTGTGACCTTAAAATAACCCTCGTAGATGCCTTCACAATCAACCTTTTTCACATTGTAAAGAATGAGTGCCTCAATTGTAGAAAAAGTTGCAAATAGTGGTTCCAACCCGATTTATACAACTAGGTTCTTAAGCCTTCATTACTGTGGTGCTTGAAAACCAATCATTGCTGATTCTCCGATGCTTTATTTCACCAACTGTAACATACTTTTTAGAATCCAACTGACATCTGGCCATGTAGATCAAAATGCAAACAAAGATTGTAATTTTAAGATGTGTTCGATCTAGTGCTTAACCCACACCCGCTTTGTGTAAACTCTATCACCATGACATTCTATGAAACCAAGATCTTTCAATCTTTTCTCCAAATAGTTCCTGGGTTCATTCTATGCTTCCACATTCTATATGCATGTCTTTTAGTGTTAACCGAGGGGATAACCCAAAGATTGTGGGATTTGTTTTACACCTACTAATAACATTTTCTTTGAAGTTTTGAAATCCGTTTTAGCAATTCCATTTTGTACCGAACCCTCTTCCACGGCTCTCATCGTGACATGAGCAAGAAAGATATTGGTATTTAGCTTTATGCTAGTTGATTGCATTGATTGAAAGTTTCTAAAGACTCTTCAATACATTTGATTGTGTATCTCCTACCATCATTGAATTCCATGAGATGCCATTGTGTCCAATAATTGGGTGCTTTGCCAATATTTCACCATTGACGTACTATTCATATATGAATACATTCCACGAGATGACATCTCCTTCGGGAAATCTGTCAAACAAATTAGTCATGTTGTCCGTGACTCCATATTTTGTACACACGCTTGCTGATAACCCTATATTTTTTTTTTGAAAAGATTCAAAACTGATCATGCTTTGAGAGACGCTCATAACTTGTTCAAAAACTTCCACCATTAATGTGCTAGGAGAATGTTAGAAAAGATTGTTGAATTTGGTTTCACACTGGTAACTTTGATAGTTTCTAAAGCCTTTTCACCATAACCATTTTCTGCAAATCTTGCAGTCTTGGCATTCCATGTATCTTCTCTATGCTTACTCATTGGCATTTGTTTGAAAGTTACTAAGGCCTTTTCGCCAAGTCATTTTGTGTAGATCTTCTAACAAAAACATCTATGAAATCTTGTAACTTTGGGGCATTCTGTGAAATATAGTTTTACGCCATTGTTTAAGCATCCACATTTGTTTTTATAGATCCTCGCGGGCTACTCAACAAATTGAATATTTTCCTTGCATGAGATGCCATTGGCATCTCATTGAAGCATTTTGAAAAAATTCCATTATGGTGCACGCAAGGAGGACGCTTAGAAAGGATGTGGAATTCGGCTCTATATTGGCCAATAGCATTTATCTGATAGTTTCTGAAGCCTCTTCAACAATTCCATGCTGTGCATAATCTTGCAATTATCACAACGATCTTTACTATTGATGGGAAACATTTCATTGAGGGATTTTGTCAAACAGTTCACGAGCCTTACATGCTTCCACTACATTTACTTGATAGTTTTAAAAAGCCGCTTCTTAGATACATTTGTGCCTACCTTCGATCACCTCAATTATGCAATTATGTATATAAGGAAATTCACCATTTTTTACTTAGGGTAACCAAGAAGTAGTTATGCAAAGGTGGAGTTAGAGTTTTGATTCTTGAAATTTGATGAGGTTAAGGTTAGGGAAAGTTTAGTGGGATGGTAGGAAATTTGACTTTTCAACTTTCTAACAACAAACAAAACTCTTAACTCTTAACCATTAACCTTTTCTTAAAAGTAGATGTTTTAGAAAAGATTGAGATGTTGACCGAAAAGAATAGGAGAAGTTGGGATGTTGACCCTTAACCTCCCCATGATTGATCTGAATTATGAATCAGATTACAATACCTGGTGTGATACATGCAATATTGTCAAGTTCAATATAAAAACCAAAAGATTAACATCATAATTGCAAGCCAAAAAGTGATCAATTCTATTCGAAA
>MU215962.1:95714-117678 GCA_018584345.1 Thuja plicata
TCTCGATGAAGAAGACATCTCATCTATTTTAGCTTGTGAGCATTGTATCCAAATTTGTGATTATTCAATAAAGGATCATTTTTCGGGTGTGGTTGGGTTTTTCCCTCGAGTAGGTGGGTTTTCCCAGGGTATCTCTGGTGTTCTTGTGTTCCTGATTTTTCTAATCTTTGTTTTATGCATTTCTGGTTCAAAACATTAATATGGTATCAGAGCGGGTCTGAGTAAAGATCCAGAACCAAAATAGGACCATTGGATACTTTAAGAGATTATGATGTGTAATGGGAGCATCAAAAGAAATAAAGGATTCTCATGAGAACGTGTAGCTAAAGAGCCTTGGAGGGTAGAATCTCAGAAGAAGTTTCAAAGTTTCTTACCTGGAAGGGTGTGTAGATCTGGATCTTTAGGTGCAAAGATCATGAAAGAACAATTGATGGATTGTGAGGAAGCTTAGGCAATAAAGAGATAAGTATTTTATGTTTGTATCTTTGAATAATGTTCATGAATAATTCATGCAATAATATTGGGAATAGTGAATCATGTATATTGTTAGCATTTGTATGTATATTTCTCTTCAGGTTAGTTTGATTCTATGAACTATTACTAATCTCTCTAAAATGTAGGATGGATCGAGGAGCAAAAGGATGATGGTTTAATGATCCAAAATTGCATAAGAAATTCAAAGAGGGGGAAATAAGATTCAGAGGGAGCTTGTGTGGCAGAGGAAGAGTGCCAAGTCCTTTGCAGAGGATCAACAAGCTTGAGTGGCAGTGTGACTGCAAAAGATCCTTGTTTGATAAAACATGGAAGTCGTCAGTAATTTATTGTGATAATCAAGTTGTAAGAGTTCTGCCCCTGCTGAGAGGGAGTCTTTACTAAGAGGAAGTCTCAGCATTCAATTGTTCATATATGAGCTTAATGCATTTTTCTCTGAGAGAGAAGTTTGAGGTGCAAGCCCTTGTTAATGCATTCTTCTCTGTGAGAGAATTTTGAGGTGCAAGCCCTTGTTAATGCATTCTTCTCTGTGAGAGACGAATTTGAGGTGCAAGCCCTTGTTAATGCATTCTTCTCTGTGAGAGAAGTTTGAGGTGAAAGCCCTTGTTCCACCCTCTGGGAGTAGCCAAGGTGGATGTCATGTTGAGAGACTCCATGACAACATCACATTGAGTGACTTTGTGATGTGAGCTTGTGTTTATTTCACACATGGGAATAGCCATGGTGAACATCATGTTTACTGAATCCATGATGCTATCACGTTGAGAGAATCCATGATAAAATTTTGTTCTAACACAAATGGGTGTAGTCATTTTGTTTGTTATGTTGAGAGACTCCATGACATAAATTTTGCATATGATATCTCCTTTGCTAAGAGGGAGTGTTAGGTTTTGGTAGTTGCAGGAGCTATCATCCTCACCTGTGATGGTTGTGCCTATCGGACATTGTTTTATCTCCCTTGTTGATGTTGTTCTTGCTCAGCTGTTTATGATTGCAGAATGGCTACAATGAACTGTTTTACAATTTTCTGCTACCTGCGAAGGTTATGTTGTATGGTTTAGTAACCTACGATGGTGTTGTTGAAGACACGATGGTGTTTTGGTTCCAGCTTTCATTTTTCTACATAACCATCGCACTTGCTTATTCTTGTTGTGTTTATGGTTATGATCCAGCTATGTTATTGTCGCTAGCTCATATATGTCACCATTTTTATGATGCAGTTGTTTCCATTTTTATTGTGGTGGTCCTTGTATTTGAGGCATAGAATGTTTTTGTGGAGATGTAACAGCGCCTATTCTATACCTTCACCGTCGTTACTAATTGCCATGGAAGAGCAAACATCGGCAGTTTCATGTTCAATAATATTCCCATGCTTTGTGATGAATGCTTTGTTGTGTTTGTCATTTACTCTCAACTGGCTCTCGGTAGACAGTTTGCTGACTTGTCAAAGATTGGAATACGAAATGTCAAGTTTGGTAACTGTCGATGGCTCCTTGTAGAACATTGAGCTTTGTCTTGCAAGTCCAGAAGATTATGATAAGTATTATTGGCAGATGATTTGTGTGGTGCTGAGTCGTGTGTGCGAGATAGTTCTTCAAACATTCTATGTGAAGAAGTGTGTGTATGATCTTTGTGTGCCTAGAGTACCGTGATAGCCTTGGCTTATTGTGTCAGTGATACAACATCTCTCTCTGTGTAATTACCATGTGACCAGTTTTGCATATGATTTGTGTGATTCATAATAAGAGCAGTCCATATTTTGTAGAGCAGTTTATATTATGTAGATATATGTTATTATTCTATTTTAGCTTGTGAGCATTGTATCTAGATTTGTGATTATTCAATAAAGGATCATTTTTCAGGTGTGGTTGGGTTTTTCCCTTTAGTAGGAGGGTTTTCCCAGGGTATCTCTGGTTGTAATATCCCAAACAGGGATAATAGAAGTTTGAGAATAAAAAAACAGCCTCCAAATTCACAGTTGAATGCAATCACTTCTGAGTTTTTTCCTCAATAGGTTCAAACTGAGATTTACGTATGCTTAAGGTTTGTTTATAGATCATACAAGTTTTTATTTTTAAACAAAATATAACTGAAAGTATATTTCAACAAATAGCGATTTGCATAAGATTCAGGCAAAGTCTTTGCAAGATATTATCAAAAGAAATGAGATTTGTATTAACGTGCACCTCATTAATCAGCACCAACCCACATATATATACCCATATGCCCAATAGATACAACAATACCCATATACTTTACAATTATGGAAACAAGCATGGAGGACACAACTACCACAACATTCACCATATCCACAACCTTATACACCCCAATCATAGTTTCCACCTCCACCCATGATCAACCCATATCAACAACCACAATAGTTTCTTCCACCAATACCTTCCTCATCCACTCCATTATCTAATCCATAGTACCCACCAAAACTCACCTATTCCAGCTCAATCAACTCCAAATCCTAATAATAAGTTGGCACAACTCGTATATAATAATATGGTAATAGGATATAATACCTATTCTCTCAACTCTGTTGAAATGGATGGAGTTCATTTATGGTGAGGTAAGGCTCTCCAAGGTACCACCATTATTGAAATTAATGACTCACCTAAAGAACCTGAGGTAGAAAAAGTAATGGAACATCCATATCATGACCACTTACAGAGTGAATCAATACAAGGGAAATTCTCTCAACCTATATTTAATTTTTTAAGTGAATTACGTAATGTTAATATTGAAATTCTTTTGTTGTGGGCCATTATGGAAATTATAGTTACACAAAGGAAGTTTGAGATTTGTGTGCCCACAAGCAAAAGAAGAAGGATCCAAAGATTGTCCATGTCCTTGGAAATTTTTTTGACCTAATGCTTGGGAATCTAAAAATTCCTAGGTATGTTGATCCATGAACTACTACGATCAAGGTACATGTTGGTAATGTTGTTATTCCTAATACACTTGTTGATTTGGGAGTTAAAATTAATGTTATGAAAAACAAAACAATGGAAAATTTATCAGCTAAGGGAATTAGACCTACTAACACAATTCTCCAAATGGAAAATCATTCATTAGTCAAACCAAAAGGTATGATTGAAGACATAATTATTTCTATTGATTCATGGGAACTTACCCAACTGACTTCATGATTTTGCAGCCTAAAATTAAGCTCGAGGGATAAGCCCTAATATTGGAATGACCTTGGTTGGCTACTATATATGCATTCATCAATTTTTGGTCAGGTAATATGGTAATTTCTAATGGGGAGATGTAAAATGGGAAAAGGGAGACAAGATACATAAGGGGCTTTGTCCACATATTCTTAATGCACAATCAGAAGGAAGATGCCCCAATAGGCTCAAGAAAGGCTTAAGCACTAAGAAAGTGCAATGATCCTTCGTTCTTATGATTAATATTGAAATGGATTTGGGAAAATAATCTAATGATGCAAGATGAATGACTAAAATGAGCCAAATTAAGCAATTTTGAGAAGATACTGACTGACTGAAATAGACAAGAACCTGCAATTACAAGAAATGAAAAGATAAAAATTGTACTGACTTGTACACCAAATTTGAAGGTGTTCTATCAGGAACAAGAAGCCCTGGGCATTTTTTCCTACGATTTTTGCCTAGTTTTAGTTGCAGGCCTCCTGCAAGATCATGTACTTTCCATATCAAGTCCTGAAAGTCGTGCTACTTGTACCTGCATACAAAAAAATAAGGAAGAAGATTGGATAGACGGGGTCACCTTAGTAAAACCCCTATTTGGAACCAAACTTAAAATGAAATCAAATAAATTAAAGTGCATTTCATATAACAAAGGCTAGATCTGAAAATAGAATGTATCATACCTTGATAATGAAAATGCTTCTTTGAATGTGATCAAATATGTTGATGCAATAGCTTTGACTTAACACAAAAACCCAAAAGGAAATCATGAAAGACAAAACTTTGTGTAATGGATGTTTTAATTCACCACAATGCTTGATTGAGAAGAAGAAAAGAAGATGTGAATGTAGGTGTATCTCCTTCCTTGATACAAAACACCTTTACTTGGCCTTCAATGAGGGAAATAAGATTGATCCATGGTGAAGAACACCTTGAGTGCTTGAATGCTTGCCTTGATTGCTTGATCTGGAATGCTTGAAGATAATTAATGCTTGGTAATAATGTTGGTGCTTGATAATGGATACTTTATAATAGATGCCAAAATGAGGAGAGATAGGGTGTTTATATACATCTCACAAAATATCAAGGGTTAAAACACAAGAAGGCCGACTATAGATCCAAATATCCCACTAAACCTCCAAGACAAGACCCTAGATCCAATTTGGGCCTTATTCTTAGGGAAACAATCACCCTAGGCTTGATTTTCCCAATAACACAATGCTCTAGGAGTTATGTTCCAACCAATTAGGGTTCAGATCGGGACTGTAGGTCTCAGATAATTAGAGGATATCAGATTATAGAGTACAATCAATTCCGAGATAGGAGAGGAAAACAAAGGCCACAAATAGTAATATAGGGACTAGGTGGTGAAATAAATTAGATGATTGGCGGAAACAAAGAGGAGAACACTTAGAAATAAGGGCTTACCTCAATTATAGAGGACCCATATTTAAATTTAGGTATCCATTAAGTGCCACATGAAGTCCTACTATGAAAGAAAACTAAGGTGGGTGCTAAATAAATCCATAAATTGTACACCAATTGAGTGCTTACAATTTAGAATGATACATTTAGCCACTACTTTAGTAGACGTATGAGAAAAAATCATTCTCATAGTAAAGGAAATGAGAGAGAAGAAGAAGAAAGAGAAAGAGAAAGAGATGATCATGGGAAAACTACGAAGAGATAAGACATCACTAAGTTTAAGGACATAAGCCCCCAAACAAAGGATCTAAATCAGACAACCATGCACAAGGGCATAGTAAAAAACAAAATACAAAAGAAAAAAAATAAAAATAAAAAAGGCAAAATCCATAAAAAAGGGTTAGCACTAAAAACAATACTCCAAATCCACCAGTTAAAGAGACCTTAATCAGAAATGTCTCATCCACTAGCATCATGTTCAGAAAGCTATTGAAAAATAACAAGTGATCACATGGAAAGGGGAAGAGAATACACCAAGGATGAACAAAAATCCATGATCTAACCCACTATAAAATCTATGACAACATGGAAAGAAAAGAGAGAAACCACGAATTCAACATTCTAGCAAGGTGTGTTATGTTAGGTGGTCCATGAGAGAGATGAGAAGGAGGAAAGAGTAGAAAGGATAGCAAGTTGTGTTATGTTAGTTCCACTCATCCAAAGAATGATAGAGAAGGAAAATTGATGGTCTACCAAGCTATG
Organism: Thuja plicata; assembly: GCA_018584345.1. Classification (NCBI taxonomy): domain Eukaryota; kingdom Viridiplantae; phylum Streptophyta; class Pinopsida; order Cupressales; family Cupressaceae; genus Thuja; species Thuja plicata. Next base: position 101,570 of record MU215962.1, read on the forward strand.
AGATGCTAGTCAATTCTACCTCAAAAATTTGTGCACAAGGAAGCTTTAAAATATTGTGCATGGGGTGGCTTACAAAAAAATTGTGCATGGGGTGGCTTACAAAAACTTTGCACATGAGGTGGATTACAAAAAATTTGCGCAAAGGGTGGCTTAAAAAATATTTGTGCATCAAGAGGCTTACATCAACTTTGTGCACGAGGTTGATTACAAGATCAATACTGCAGAAAGCATAGTCTCCATGTGGATACATAAAAGAAGCGATTAGTCAAAAGGACCAATAAAATGATGCATAATGTACAAGGAGGTTGTATGTATTACCCCTCCTTATGATCGTGGCATAGGACTATGGTGGAATCTTAAGGAAAAGAGAATAAGGATGCCTACTTCCAACAATAATGAGATATCCTTAAAACAACAACATATGCTTTTAAGTTTAGCAAAGAGGGAAGCCTCTTGGTAGACAAGGAATAGATAGTTGTGAAATGATATCAACAAGTGGGAAGATAACCTTAAAAGTAAGACATCTTAGGTAGAATACATCTACCTTCAAGAGGAGTTCTTTAACAAAGATAACATCTTCAAGATAAATATGGAAGGAGAATAACAATGCGCCCTTTTTAACCCCCTATTGCTAGGTGAAAAATGGATTCCTTATGAAGCATGACACACTTTAAGCCCCAAAGTAAGAGAATTTGTTTAGGATGAAAATATTTTTACAAATAAGGGAGAGGTTGTGACCAAGGATACACACCACTTTCATAAGAGAGAATCCTAAATAAAAACAAAAAATCCTTATAGAAAAAGAACATCACATGATAAACAAATGCCACTATTCAAGGGAAAGTGAATCCTTTGAAAGAGAAAGAATAAAACAAGGTCTTTCTCCCCAAGGGTGAAGGCAAGGGAAAATATAACACATTATAAATCCTATGTGATATATGTTTTATTATAGACATGCACTTACTAGAAAGAATAAGTTACAAACAAGGATGTAAATATCATGAAAAGAGAAGATCCTAAGAGAAACATATTCATACAAGAAAGGACATCATATTATAAAAGGATAATAGATATTTTGGAAATGAAGAGAGAAACCACATACTCCCTAAGACTAATATAAATATATTTTTTGAGGCATGAAAAAATTGTTAACAAAGATAACGAATCTTTGTGCCAAACAAAGAATCTCAAGCAACAAATAATGTATTATAAATAATGCAAACCCTCAAAGAGAGGAAAAAAGGGGTTCCATGAAAGGAGAAGGGGAAATGATGCACATTATACAAACTTAATGGGAAAATAATTTACAATAGATATACACATCCATGCAAGGAAGACGTTGTAAAGAAGTATGTTAATCCCCTAAAGAGAAAGATCATTAACAAACAATTCCATGCATGATATAAAATATTTAACCAACCAAGAGACAATGGATCCTCTAGGAGGAGAAATGAAAAAGATAGAGATAAACCTTGCCCCCCAAGTAGAAAGACAATGGAAAAGGCATATTATGTTGCTCAAAATGAACACTGCGCAAAATAAAACCCCCAAATTATGTAAGCTATTTAAGATTACATGATGGGGAACAACATCATAGGAGAGAGAGTTGCTAAGGTATATTTTTTCTATCAAGAAAAAGCATAAGATCTGTTGTTAAACAAATTAAAGATCTATCAACTAAATCTTGAACACATTGTCTAAATTCAATGCATTCAGAAAGAGAATGTTTATTTCTATGATGAAAAAGACATAAATTCGCCATTAATAGCTCTTTGATTCTTTGGAAAATGTCTGAAAGGAAAATAAATTTTAGGATCATATTTAAGTCTCCAAAATATTCTTTAAGATAAAACCGAATGGTCATCAAAAGGAGGTTTGAAAATGGATGGTGTAGGTAAAAGAATGTCTAGAGGAGGTTTTTTTCTGCTAGGAAGAAGAAAAAGTGGTGGCTTGAGGTATATATTCTAGACCGTGTCTGGTAACTTTTTTAGGAGGATCTATAGGGACTTTAATATATTGTTCATTAATACCAAGATGTTGTCTACTATAAAAAAATTTATCAGTAATGTCATAACCCACATTGTAATTGGATTTTAATGTAGAGGGTGAAGGAGATTCACCTTGAGATTTAGGAAAGTGTGTGATATAAAGAGGAATATGAGGAGAAATATTCTATTTAGGGAGATTAATATTTCATATTTCTATCACTATTCCTATCTTCTTTAGGTGGAGAAGAAGAGGAAGGCTTATCAAGATCTTCATGTCTACTTAATGTTATTTTTGGAGATAAATCATAAATAAAATGCTTAATATTGAGATTATGAATAATTATTTTATAAAAAGAAGACTGTTTAAGGTCATCTAAAGTAGTGCATAAACTAGCTTCCCTAAGACTATCCATTAAGATGGGTTGAGGAAGAGAGGATTTAGGTCTCACTAGGATAGGATCATGTGGTGATAGATCTCTATCTTAATTTTCAATAGGCACCATAAGAGTAGAATTAGGATGGTTTATGATAAGTCATCTTTAGGTTAATCAACAAAGACTCTTATGTAATCTACATATTTCATGTATTTTGTTGAAAATTGAATGGGAAAACTACATGAAATATTGATAAAGTACTTGAAACATGTCTTATAAGGAAGAAAGATATTTGAAATCCTCATAATACCATATGCAAGAACACCATGAAGTAACATAAACAACATTCAATTCACTCCATGTGATTGATGAAGAGAAGTAAGGCTAAATGTAATAACATAAGTTATTACACACCAATCTAACTTAGGAAATTTTTTCAGAATTTCTTTTTTCCAAAGAAAGGATGGAATAACTCTGTAATATGTGATAAGTAATAACAGATCATAGATCTTCAGAATGGTGCCTTTAATTTATCAAAATAGTATAGATGGAAATTATAGAGTAATGATGCTTATCCTTCTGATGGAAGTTTCTCATAATAAATCTAATAGAAGAGCATAAACAAGTATAGAAATATATTGACTATATATATATATATATATATATATATATAGACACACACACACACACACAATATTAAATATTGAGATGGGTATAAGTAGGAATTCATAGAATTTAAAAGGATTTATTAACAATGAATAGAGTTGCAGATGATACTGGTATATGAAATGGACTTGTGAATATGGACTGACCTTATACACTCAAAGGGGTTAGAAATTTTTTTTTTATTTTTAAAAAGCTAATATATGAGGATGTAAGTATGTGTATAAAGAAAGGTCATGCATGAACATGTATGGATAAAGAACCAGAGTATAAGGTTAGCCAAAATCGTAGATCAGAAAAGACCTGATTCAGAGGACACTAGTACAATCAGTGAAAATGGAGATACCAAATATCAAAAGGATCGATCAGAACAAGGCCTGTTATATACCAAATGGAAATGGAAGAATGTACTTTAAATAGAATGTATATGTATATGTTCACAAACAAAATGGATTCCATTTTGCTGTAAATGAGGGAATGCCCTCATAATTTTATGTAAATACTGATTTGGACCTTGGTCCCGGGCTAGACTGGAGGTTTTCTTCTCCATTCTTTCCTACCAGTGCCTGCAGAGAATGGAGATTTGTAATTTTAATTTATATTAATAAAATTTTGGCTTCGACCTTTTACCGATCAAAAAAAAAATTTAACTTAGGAAATTTCATGATGAAAAATTACCCAATTTAAATGAAAATTAACAAAAAAATAGAATGGAAATGTTGTGCAACGGCTTCAACAAAATGTACAATGGAAAAAATGAGGCAAGATACAGAAGGAGTTTTGTCCACCTTTCCTTAATACACAATCAGAAAGAAGAGGACCCAATAGGGTCAAGATAGGCTTAAGTTATAAGTGAGTGTAATGATCCTTCGTTATCATGATTAAGATTAAAATGGATTTGGGGAATTAATCTAATGATGAAAGATAAATGACTAAAATGAGATAAATTAAGCAGTTTCAAGAAGATAAAGACTGACAAAGATAAAAAAGAATCTACAATTACAAGAAATGGAAAGCCGAAAAATGTACTAACCTATACCCTTAATCTAAAGGTGTTCCTGTCGAGAACAAGAAGCCTATGGAATTTTGTTCCTAGATTTTTTCCCAATTTCAGTTGCAGATCTCCTAACAGATCCTGTACTTTCCATATCAAGTCCTAACAGTCACGCTATGTCTACCTACACACAAAAAAACAAGGAAGAAGGTTGGATAGAGAGGTTTGCCTCAGTCAAACCACTGTCTGGAATCAACCTTGAAATGAAATGAAAGAAACAAAAGCATGATGTCATATAGGAGATGCTCAATCTAAAAAATAGAATGTATAATACTTTGATAATGAAAATGCTTCTTTGAATGTCATCAAATATATTGATGTAATAGCTTTGACTTAATACAAAAACCCAAAAGGAAATCATGAAAGACAAAATGTTATGTAATGGATGTTGTAATTCACCAAAATGCTTGATTGAGAAGAAGAGAAGAAGATGTGAATGTGACTGTAATGCATTCCTTGATAGACAACTCCTTTACTTGGCCTTCAATGAGGGAAAGAAGCTTGATCCATAGAGAATAACACCTTGAATGATTGAGAAGAAGCCTAGACCTTGAATACTTGTATTGATTGCTTGAAGATAATGAATGCTTGATGATAATGTTGACGCTTGATAATGGATGCTTGATAACAGATTCTAAATTGAAGAGACATAGGGTGTGTATATACCTCTCACAACATATCAAGGGTTAAAACACAAGTAGGCCAACTATAGATCCATATATACCACTAAACCTTTGAGACGGGACCCAGATCCAATTTGGGCCTAATCCTTGGGGAATAAAATGTTGTAGGATTTATGTTCCCAGTAACACAATGCCATAGGAATTATCTTTTAGTGAATCAGAGCTCAGATTGGGACCATAGGTCCTGGACAATCAAGGAATGTCAGATTACAAAGTACAGTCAATTCCAAGATCAGGGAAGTACACAAAGGCCAAAAATAGTAATATCGGGTCTAGGTGGTGAAGTAAATTATGTGATTGGAGGAAACAAAGAGGAACACGGGTATAAATAAGGGCTTACCTTGATTATAGAGGACCCATATTTTAATTTTGGTGTCCATTAAATACCATATAAAGTCCTATTGTGAAAGCACACTAAGGTGAGTGCTGAATAAATCCAAAAATTCTACACCAATTGAATGCTTACAATTTTGAATGTTATAGGAACAAAAAGACAATTAACATGATATACTCTAGGGGAACCCTTGTTGGAGACAAAGTATCCATTATGGGTTGATAGTGATTTAGATGAACCATTTCCAATTTTGATAATTGAACAAACAATTGATATGGGGGAATGTTTTGAAGATGATATCCTTGCTAATTTTCTTCAAAATAGATATGAATCTAATGAAATTTTGGAAATGATGGTTCTTTATTCAACGATAAATGGTAATTTTCCTTTTGGTAATTTTCCAATGGTAGGTAGTTCACAATTTGTTCAACACTTTATTACATTGCAAAAATTGCTACCTCACGATTATTTATACGATTCATTTTTGTCTTATGAAAATTCTCATAATACATCATCTAATTCACAAGCTTCACTCTTAATTCACCTGCATAATCAGAAGCCATGGAAATTTTTGTAAGTCACAAACTTAATATTAATCCACCTTTAAGCACTAAATAAAGTCAAGATCTTATTGAAATGCTTAGAACGCATAAAGATACATTTTCCTAGGAATACCAAGATATGTGTCATTCACCCTCATACCTACACACACCATATTTATAATAAATAAGGTAGTTGTCTACTTAGGAAACCAAAAAGGAAGCTTAACCTCATCTTACATTAAATAGTTAAAGAGCAGTGACAAAAATTATTAAATATATGATTCATATATCCAATTYTGGATAGTCAATGGGTCTCTCCTCTCGTTGTGGTTCCTAACAAAAATGGTAGGTGGAGAATTTGTGTTGATTATAGAGGATTTAATCAAGCTACTAAAATGTATCACTTTTCCCTATTGTTCATTTCTCAAGTGTTGGACACTCTTGCAGGTAAATAGTTCTTTCTTTTTTAGATGGTTTCAATGACTATAATCAAATCTGCAAAGCACCTAAAAATTAGGAAAGATCACTTTTACTTATCCCTAGGGTACCTTTTCCTATAATGTGTTACCTTTTTGGTTACGTAATGCCCCTGCCACTTTTCAAAGGGCTGTTTTGAGTATTTTTGCGAATCTAGTACATGATTGTGTTGAGGTGTATATAGATGAATTCACTATATATGGTAATACTTATGATGAGGCTAAGGAAAATTTAGATAAGGTACTTAAAAGGTGTATTGATACTAATTTTTCCTTTACTTGGTCATTATATCTCCTCTAAGGGTATTGTGGTAGACCCCAAAAAGATACATATCATTAAGGACTTGCCAATACTTATTAGTCAAAAAGATGTTCAAAGATTTCTAGTCGTGTAGGGTATTACTGTAGGTTCATCCAAAACTTTAGTAAAATTGCCTTGTCTTTCTTTTCTTTGTTAGAAAAGGATGTTGCTTTCTCTTGGACACAAAAATGTCAGGAAGCCTTTAAAACCCTTAACACCAAAATTGTAACAACACCTATACTCAAAGGTCCAAACTAAAAATTACCTTTTCATATTCATATTGATGCTTTTAGATTGTTTTATGGGGGCAATGCTTAGACAAAAAGATAATAAAATTTTCTACTCCATCTAATATATAAACAATAATTTCACTAGAGGAGAGGTAAACTACACGGTAACTCAAAAAGAAATTTCAGTTGTTGTTTATGTAGTTAATAAGTTTTGTTATTATATCACTAGATATAAAGTGTTTGTTCATATTGATCATTCTACAATTTGATTTTTAATGAAAAAACCTGTTGTAACTGGTAGAGTAATTAGATGGTTTCTTTAGCTTCAATAATTTGACATTAATATACTTGATAAGCCTGGTCATGAGAATGTGATTACGTAATTTTTTTCTAGGTTAAAATAACAAGATGAGCTGGTACTATTTGATGTCTTTCCCTAATGAGCATCTTTTCTCCATTTCAGAAAAAGGTCCATGGTTTGCTGATATAGAAAACTATCTTGTCACGTGTTGATTTCCCCCATATTTTTCTCTAGGGGAATGTTTAAATCTGGTTGGACTTAGTGGTCAGATACATGGATCAATGGACTTCTCTTCCGCACAATCATTGAAAATGTCATGCATTAATGTGTGCCCAAAGATGATGTCCTCGACATACTTCATGCATTCCACATTGAACCCCGTGGTGGGCATTTTTCTTCCCAGAGAACTGCAACCAAGATTCTTACTGTTGAATACTATTGGCTTACAATCCATAAATATTACAAGTGTTATTATGATAAATGTTTGTGTATCAGTCATCCTATGTACTCTGATTAAATGCCTTCACACCCTTATCTATCTATTTATCCCTTTGAAAAGTGGGGCCTTGATTTTGTCAGACCGATTAACCCACCATCAAGGAAAAAGGAATATATTCTTATATGTACAGATTATAAAATTGAGTTTAAGTTGTTCTTTGAAACATGTAAGGGATACAAAGGTAGTTGAATTCCTCTATTCTAAGATATTTACAAGATTTGGTGTTTCATGATAGATATTCATGAATCAAATACCTCAGCTCACATCAGAGCTCATTTTTTATTTAGTATGAGAGTATGAAATTTGACATTGCAAGTCCTCACCATATCATCCTTAGGCCAATGGGAAAGTTGAGGTCGCCGATAGGAAAATTGAAAATATTCTTATCCAGACAATTGCTCTTCATAAGCACAATTGGGATGTGAATTCCTAAATTTGTGTGGGCCTATCGTACAATATGGAAGACCACCACTGGTTTGACCCCTTATGAACTTTTTTATGATAATAAATTTTTTCTTCCTATTGAGTTTGAGGTGAAAATTGTTTACATTGGCACTCCAACTAGGTATGTGTCTTTCTAATGCACAGAAAGAGAATATTGCTCAACTTCATTCCTTAGATGAATTGCACTAGGAATCTCTTTTTCATGTAGAGATAGTTCAAAAATAGCGTGCTCTCTGGTATGATTGCTTCATTTGATAGTGATCATTTTAGTCAAGTGATTGGGCACTCTTGTATGATTCCCGCTCTCAAGATTTCAAAGAAAAGTTTCAAACTCGATGGCTTGGACCTTATGAGATTGAGGTTTTCTACAATAATGGTGTTGTTAAGCTTTGCATTATGGATTCTAATTGTATGGCCCTCATCATCAATGGTCTCCATTTGAAGCTATACAAGTGGTTATTTCTAAGGAAGATTTTGTTCTAGTTTATCTAAGGAACTCCATATTCTTCATAGAGTTCATGTCACCTCTTCAAATACCTTTTCATTACTTCCTAATAATAATAATAATTAAAAAATGGGAAAAGACTACGAAAAAATATCCAAAAATAAAACCCCACAGGTGTTGTTGCCTAGTTATTTCTTGAAATCTAGGTTTCTGGCACGTTGTAACTGTATAATAATCCTAGATGTGAAAACAAGTCTCTCTGGTGAATTTGGATGGTATTAGGTTGACAACCATTACAATAGAAATCTAATTTTATAACAAAAAAAAACCATCTCTACATACCCTATTATTAGTTGTCACATTTCCCTTGCGACGGGATAGTTCCTTCACATACTTCCCCAGTCCATGTGGTATTTTCTTCCACCTTGTCATATGGACCCAATATTGCACCCATAGACACCACCTTGGCACCTATTTGGTAGTTTCTATGTCTGCATTGGCTCTTTTTCATCGCCTTCTCTGCTTTCTGTTGTCACTTTTCATGTGCTACCACTGGCTATCCATGTCACCCTCTCCTTTGGTACTCAATTCCCGTCCACCATTTATTTATTTTCACTTTTTCAACCAATCTACTACATCTTTGTTTATCGTTTCTTGTCACCTTTCTTTTCACCGTACATTACCTCATCATTTTTCTTTCCACTCCTCATTTCCATTTTGGCATAATGACACTCTCTAGTTGCATGTTCCTCTCGTTGTTCCTATCCCGACCACATGACACATTCCTATTGGATATCTTCATCTACATATGCATTCACAGTAATCTTCTCACCATTGGTGCTCTCTAATGTTATAGTGGTAGAGGTTTGTATTGATTTCATTTCATGTTTTTATTTAATTTTTTCATGGTAATAATGGAAACGATGACGATTCCCTAAACCTTTCTATTGGGGGGTGAGAGTCATGTCATGGCATGAGTCAAATATGCTCTACTTAACATATCATTATTATCCTATAAATTCACATGTTGATTTTACATAACAATTTTCTTCCTTTCCAAGATATTATTGTCCTTCTTTCATTTGTTTTTGTTCTTAACTTAGAAATAAAATCACTCTCTTGTTTAGAGCTCATTAGTGTTTTTTTTTAGTAAGCTAGTGCATTGTCATTATCCAACATGGGGGGTCCTCATAATTGAGAAGAACCTACTAGTATTAAGACAAAAAATGGAAACAAGGAGGTGTATGGGGTTCGTTAGAATAACTGAGAGGGGGGGGTGAATCACTGGCCTAAAAAATTAATCCAAAACTTTATACCACAAATATAAACCTCTAGTTATCTTCAGTCCTACAAGATGTGTGCCTTTAAATAATCTTATCAAATAACTACTGCTCAAAATATACTATTTATCTTTTTACTTAAGTTTTATCGAATAGCAGTCTAGCCTTTACCGAAATACAGTAAATAACTTAGTGGTTACCGATCAATCCTGTTTTAGTAATGTGTAAAGAAAAACATCAAAGAAATGAACCATATACACATTTGACACATGGATTTTTAATGTGGAAACCTTGCTAGGGGAAAAACCACTTGGGACTGGTAACCCAAAATTTTCACTCTTCTGAAGTGAGCTCGGTGAAGAGCCAACCCTGTTAAAGGTTACAAACACACTGTTAAGTGCGACCTTGTTAGAGTATTTAAAAATAATAGTTTATCACTTGATATTTGGAATTCACTATGCTATCTTCATGAAAAACCTTTTGATACTCCTTGGGATGTATCTCAATATATAAAGGATGGTTAGATCCTACTTTGTTAAGAGATTTTATGAATCAATGGTTAAACTGAAACAATATATAATCTGTTCATAAATACAACTTAATCTTGCAGATGTTTAGATCTATTGTAAGCTCATAATACCTTTCTGATCAATGTTCTTTTATGTTCCTTTTCTCCACTTCTTTCTGCTCGGTGAATGTTGTTTCTTCTTTGTTGGACAATGTTCATAGAAATCTTAGCTCTGTTCTTTAGCTTGTATGATCAGGTCTATATGAAGACTTCTTATCTTCACCAGAATTTTCTTCAACATCCTCTCTTGACAATGAATTATCTTGTCTTCTTTATATACATGATTTCACCATTTCTAAGTCCTTGTCTTTCTTGTTCTTGACGTGATATGCAAATCTTGCCATTCTTGTTTGAAAGATTGCTTTAGTTTTATCTCGTAGATTTATTCTTGACAACTGGAATACAACTATATTTAAATCTCTAGCTTATCTTTAGCTTTTAACTGGTCGATGAAAACAATGTAATCAAACAGTTAACTCTATATTTAGCTCTACCAGCTAAGTCTTTTGTCATTTCTGAACTTCAGTTCTGATCGGTGTTTAACTCCTTGTTTTCTCAGTCTTGACTTCAGTTTTCCTTGGGCATCTCTATCTGTCAGGGTTGTCTGTCAATCGGGAAACATTGTGACTTGCAGTTCTGCTTGGGTATCACTTAGGTTCTTCTCATTAATTCTTTCTTGGGTATCTTGCTCAGGTATCAATGTGATTCTTCTCGGGGTTCTCTATCTGTCAGTGTGCACTGTCTGTCGGTGTTTGTTGTCACTTGGTGTATACTAAAACTTTATGCATTACTGATAACATAAAATTTATCTCTTTGGTTCTTTGAAGTCTTTGACAATATGTATATTACCAATCAAAGTATATAAAGTTGACATCAATGACAATACAATACATTAACTGATTTAATGTCTTGCATTAACTTTTTGCATCTCGGTGATCATCAACATTCACTCAGTTATAGTTCATCAATCTCTCCCTTTGGCATTGATGGAAACATACTACATAATACTAATACAATATGAAATATATCAGGTGTAGTTCATCAATTTTTACCAAACTTATTTTTCTATAACCAATACAAATGTCTAACTCTTGGTAAGCTCTTCTAGCTTAGATTTGATTCTTGCTGAGTACTTTCTTCAATCTTCATTCCCTTCACTAGATAGATGTAGCAACTTTTGATTTTGTCTCTCCCTTTGTTGTAGAATATCTTTTCCCTTAGATGGATGTTTCTTTGAGTCTTTCTCTGATATTTTCTCTCCCTTTGACTGCTCCTCTCCTTGATGGATGATTAAGATAAAGATTTCATATCTTTATCTCTTTTCCCTTTGATTACTTCTGATAGATATTTCATATAGATAAAATCTCTCCCTTAATTCATCTCTCCCTTTGGATACTTCTCTCCCTCTGACATCAATGCCAAATTAAATCTCTCTTTTTTTCATAATATATTCCTTGAATTTCCTCTCCATCAACAATACAATAACTCTGGTGTTCGGTGCAGATAAGTACCTTTCTGTGTACTGATATATCTTTGCAGTCCATCTCTTTTCTTGCATCAACATGAATGATCTTCTAATTATGTGTAGGTTGATGCAGCCTCGTAGTCAGCTTAGTGACCAGTAGACAAGGGTCAGACCCCTAGTTTCTTCCTTAGGTACTCAAATGTATCTTTAGAAAATGGATTTGTGAATATGTCTGCTAATTGTTCCTTGGATTGAACATATTCCAGTATCACCTCTTTCTCTTGTACTTGTTCTCTTAAGTAATGATAATTGATAGCAATATGCTCTGTCTTAGCATGCATGACAAGGTTCTATGATATGTTTATTGCACTAGTATTATCACAATAGATAATCACTGGTACAAGAATTTTCATATTCATACCTTCTAGTAATTGTATGATCCATGCAATGTTAGAGAAATTTGCAGCAACAACAATGACATATTATGCTTCTGCAGTGGATTGTGAGATGAATCCTTGCTTCTAACTTATCCATGTGACAAGTCTGTCACCCATAAAGAATGCTCCTCCTGTTGTGTTCTTTCTATCATCTAAGTTTCCAGCCCAATCAGCATCTGTATAGACTTGAAGCTCAAATTTTCCTTCTCTTTTATACCATAAGCCATAGTCTTCGGTATTCTTTAGATATCTCAGAATTCTTTTGACAACAGTCATGTGTGATTCCTTGGGATTACAAGAGAATCTTGCAACTATTCCAGCTGCATGTGCTATATCTGGTCTAGTATGAACAACATACATGAGTTTTCCAATCATAGATCTATATAGGGTCTGATTTACCTTGGTTGACTTGTCTTCCTTTGTCAGCTTGCATCTGGTTTCCCTAGGTGTTCCAACTAGCTTGGAGTCTTCCATTTTGAATATCTTGAGAACTTCCTTGATGTATTTAGATTGTGTGATGTATATGTCTGCATCCTGTTGAAGAATTTGTAGACCAAGAGATAATTTGATCTCTCCAAACATTGACATGTCAAACTCTTTGCTCATTTCAGCAGCAAATGATTTGCACAACATATCGTTACCACCAAATATGATATCATCAACAAATATTTCAGCAATCAAAATGTTATCATCAGTATCTTCTTTTAAATACATATTACTATTTTCACTTGTTCTTACAAATCCAATACTTATGAGATAAGAGTGAAGTCTTTCATACCATGCTCTCGGTGCTTGTTTAAATATATACAAGGCTTTGTGTAATCTACAAAACCATGTTTCTCTTGTTAGGATCAACAAACCCTTCTGGTTGTTCAATGTATACTTCTTCCTCTAATATTCCATTTAAGAATGCAGATTTGACATCCATTTGGTATACCTTGAATCCTTTGAATGCAGCATAAGAAAGTAGAATTCTGACTCCTTCTAGTCTAGCAACGCGTGCAAAGGTTTCTCCATAGTCAATACCTTCTTCTTGTGCATACCCCTTTCATACTAATCTTTCTTTGTTCCTTGTGACTTCACCATTCTCATTCAGCTTATTTCTAAATATCCATTTGGTACGAATAGCATTCTTGTCATCCGGTCTAGGTACTAATGTCCATGTTCTATTCTTCTCAATCTGTTCTATCTCTTCATTCATAGCACTGACCCATTCTTCATTTTCAACTACAGTATTAATAGATTTAGGCTCAAAACCACAAATTAAACATCTACTATTCAGTGGCTTACTTCTTGTTCTCATTCCAACCTTTTTGTCTCCTATGATCTGGTAATGTGGATGGTATCTTCTGACATACTTGGAAAGTACCAGTTCAGATCTTTGTTCATCATTCTGATCATCATCTTGACCTTCATTTTGATCTACATTGCTCGGTGCATCATTTTGAGCAATTTTCTGATTTTCGGTGTTTGTAGCCTGATGCTCGGGTGCATTGTTCTGTCGCTCAGGAGTGATACACTGTTGCTCAGGCAGAGTGTCAGGTTGTTCACTATAGACAAACCTGTTGTATTCTTCCAGTTCCTTTCTACTTTCCTCATCATTTTTCTCAGCTAATTCATCTACTTTAACATTTGCACTTTCAATGATTTTGTTAGAGGATTTTTTAAGAAAGTTATAAGCCTTTCTTTTGGTAGAATGTCCTAGAAATATTCCTTCTTCACCTTTGGAGTCAAGCTTTCCATTTCTATCATCTTTCAAAATATAACATTGACTTCCAAAAATTCTGAAGTAACTTACATTGGGTGTGTATCCATACCATAGCTCATAAGGTGTCTTATTGGTGTATTTCTTCAATTGAACTCTGTTCAATGTGTAGACAGCAGTATTGACAGCTTCTCTACATAATGTTTGTGTGATGCCTTTCTCAATCATCAGTGTTCTGGCACAATAAATAATGGATCTGTTCCTTCTTTCAGCAATCCCATTTTGCTGTGGTATTCTCGGTGCAAATACCTGTCTTTGAATTCAATGCTCATTACAAAAGTTAGTGAATTCATCATAAATAAATTCTACTACTCTATCTGATCTTAGACATTTTAATTCCTTTCCACTTTATTTTTCCACTATAGCCTTATACCATTTAAACATCTTGAATGCTTCTGATTTCTCTTTTAAGAACATAACAGTCATCATTCTAGAATAATGATCTACAAACAAAACGAAGTATCTATCACCATAGTAGCTCTTAGTTCTCATGGGTCCACATAGGTCAGTATGACCTAGCTCTAGAATAGAATTAGATGTGTAGGTTTTTCTCTTGAAACTAGACTTTGTCATTTTACCTTTTTGACAATTCTTACACATGACATGGTTGAGCTTTGACATGCTCGGTAAGCCTCTTACTTTCCTTTTATTGCTTATCCTAATAATGTTGTCAAAATTCACATGACATAACCATTTATGCCACAACTATATGTCTTCATTTCTAGCCATTAAACAAGTGGTGTTAATATCATCAAGATAGAATAGGTTACCTTTTGTCTGTTCACCAGTTCCGATCAACCTTCCTGATTCATTAAAGATCTTTGCCTTTTTGTTCTCAAATGCAACTCAGTGACCTGTGTTATTCAGCTGTAAAACACTCAACAGGTTATAGTTAAKTCCTTTTACCCAATATGCATTTTCACATCAGATCAGATTATTCAACATTATGGTTCCTTTACCTTCAACCGGACAAGGTGAGTCATTACCCATTCTTACTGAGCCACCATTATAGTATTCAAAAGTTTAAAATTTTTCTTTATCTCTAGTCATATGGTGAGTATAGCCACTATCAATAATCCAGACATCATTCTTACTAACCTTAGATATGAGTGTAGTTTCAACATACCTTTCCTCTTCGTCTAAATCATCCTTCATAGAAACAAATACCACCTCAATATCTTCATTAGATTTGGTGTCAGTATTGTCATCTTTTCTTTCATCCAGGTAACAAGCTTTCTTCCCTTTTTCCTTGTAGTGTTAGATGTCTCTTCTATCAGATTGTCGGTTGCTTCAGTAATCTCTGTCATCACCTCTGTCAGACTTCTTTTCATATGATCTGTCATTTTTTATTTCTTATTTTCTTTTGTTAGGACATCTAGCAGAAAAGAGTCCAATCTCTTTACAATTAAAACATACCAATGGTAATTTACCTTTATATCTACCTTTGCCTCTTTGCAATCTTCTAGCCATTAGTGCTTCAATCTCATCAAGTTCTTGGTCATCACTTTCACTTTTACTATCATTTCTCATAGTATGTTTATGACTTGGTTTACTTATTTTCAAAGAAGATTTGAATGCAGACTCAATAGATGGTAAGACACTGTTGTCAAAGTTATTCATCTCAAATGAAATAAATCTACTAATCAGACTATCTAGAGTAACATTGTTATTTGCTACTACTCTCATTTCTTGTATAGAAGATACTCTAATAGCATACATAGGCAGTAAGGTTCTTAGGATTTTACTTACCACTATTTCTTCTTCAAATACACCTCCTACTCCTCGGATAGCATTGAATACCTCTTTGATTCTACAGTTGTACTGAGTGATGTTTTCTCCTTTCATTCTTAGGTCATCAAATTTTCCTCTTAGGCTTTCTGCCTTAGCTCTTAGCACATTTTCATCTCCTCCATGTACTAGCTTCAATTTGTCCCACATTTTCTTTGCAGTGGTGCATGTTTTGACATCTTCAAATTCAACATCGGAGAGTGAGAAAGAAAGTTCTATCATCATAGAATTGTGTTCATGCTTTTCTCTCATTTGATCAACTGTTGGAGGTCTAGTAGGTAAAACAAATTTAGTATCTAAGTATTGAGTAACATCATTTCCAATACCTGATAGGTGGAGTCTTATCCTACTTTGCTGTGATGCAAAGTTGTCCTTGTTCAACTTAGGCACATCCCTTTTGCTCATCTTGTGATCTTTTTCTTGAGTATTTAAACTCCCTTTCTAAGCACACAAGCTCTGATACCAATTGTTA
>MU215976.1:4885-17200 GCA_018584345.1 Thuja plicata
AGTGCCAGCAATGCGTGGAGCTTGGGACCACCAATTTTTCAGAAGCTCGATAAGAAGTTTGAATCTCGAAACCACATTTTCTCAATCTTAAAATATGACCGGGGTCTGGTGAGGATAGGATCTGTCTGTAATTATGCCGATACAAAAAAATGTTCTAAGCTAGTTAGGGAAATAATTAAGGAATAGAAAATCCAATGGTTAGCTAACTAGAGAGAGTTAACAAGAAACCTTTCGAGCCTAGCTCCAACAAAACTAATTCCTTTTTGCTTGCTAGACAAAGATATTTAACCATTAAGAGGGACACAATCTAATAACTGGTTGCCATCAATGAAGTTACAAAAATCATCTATGACTTGAGGGGATGGGGTACCTCCACCCATCTTATCTTGCATCCCTAGAGTAGCATTGAAATCCCCTCCAAAATTAGTTTTCACCCTTGCAACTCTGTCAATGCCGGCGAGAGAGAGTTCCATAGTCTTTGTTTGCCTAGAGGAGAAATTGGACCATAAAAATTAATTAAGATGAAAGAGATAGAAAATATTTTAACTTCCACTGCCATGTGATTTGTATTCTTAGAAATAAGAGAAAATTAGCATTTGTGTCTGTTCCATAGAATAGCCATTCCTCCAGATGCGCCTATTGATGTCGACATCAGAAATCCCCAGTTATGCCACTTTGGAATTATTTTTTGTCCTGCTTCTTCTGATAGTTTGGTCTCTTGCAAAAGCATCGAGTCTACACCCCCCACAAGGATCTAGTTTTTTATCATATGAGCTTTGTTAGAGGAATTTAAAACTCTAAAATTCCATGATAGTAACCTCATAGTCCTCTCAGAGAGTTGTTTGCCCTCTTACTTCCATTGATTTGTTTCGATATCAAGGTTGATGCCTCTTCCTTACATTTTCTAGATGTCCTTTGGAAATTGATGGTTAGTTGTGCTCCTAGAGCTATCTCTTCTTTAATCTTAGATATTTTTGAAGTTCTTCCCCTAATTTTCTTTTGGGAGCTTAGCTTTGTGGCCTTGGTATTGTCTAGCTCTATTTGGAAGATAGAACATGAAATTAGTTTCTCATTAAGAATTGACTCTGGAGCATTACCTCCCTAAATTATAGGTTGAAAGTGGTCTTCCACTTCCTAGTCCAAGTGAGATTTAGATCCCCTTTGAATATTATCAATTTTATCTTCTGCCACCTTTAGAATTAATGACTCCATCATAAGATCCCTGTCTAGGTTGACCAAGTTTGATTCCTGAATATAGTTGATCCATTTTGGTTCCTGTGAACTAATTAATGAGAAAAGGTGGACTAGAATATCCTATTTCTAAGGAGAAAACTTTCCAGGTTGAGGAATGGAAAGTGTTCGATCCCTATTTTTGGATGACAAGGACAAAATATCTGATTGCACTGAGTCTGTGTCTGCCCTATGGATCGTTGAATCATGGGCTTTAGGAAGGACCCCCTAAATCAACCATAATAAGGAAACCCTCATTTGCCTTTTCATTTTAAACCATGGATCCAAGGGTGTGGTTATCGCTTGCAACCTTATCATGTGGATTACCTTGGTTCTTACAAGAGCCCCAAAACTGTTGGCCTTGCAAGAGAGCTTTCATGAAAATGGGAGGTTGGTGAAAACTTGGGGTGGGACCCATAACCTAGAGAGTCGAGACTTTTGGCTGAGAGGCATAATACAAACAAAGAAAATGTTGGAGAAAATAGAAGAAATTGACAATAAACCCTCCGAGGGACTTAGCAGATGGTCTTTTAGACCTGTATTTGTCTTGAGAACCCTGATTAGAGTCCTGAGATTTATTCCCGACATTGTCAAGAATGGAGCAAAAAGTGGGGTTTGAAGAAAGGCCCTTATAGACAACCAACCACTTCCTTTACCCCAGAAGTGTGACAAAAAGAATTTAGATGGCCCAATTTGTCTTGGCGCTCTAAGAAAATATGGTCCTCCTGAATCACTAACCTTTGAGACTAAGAACCCCATTTGGATTTAATATTTATTACCAGGGGGAAATCCTTAGTTTGGTCAACCATAATAAAAACTCTAGCCTCCATGTGATTAAATTCATATGGAAGGAGATCGTTCCTGATAAAGATCCCTAGAGTATTAGCGAGCACATAAAAAATATCTAAATCTCTGTATTCCAGAGGGAGTGCAGGGAAGGATATCCATTGAGGGAAGAAACGACATGTTTGGGGCTGAGGGCCAAAATTTAGGGACTAGATAAAGGTTATAATGCCAGCACCCTGACAGAACCACCCTTTCTCCTTATGAACTATGTCTCTCTCTTCTTTAGATTTCAATATAGCAATAAAGAAATTTGATTCCAAGTCCATCATGAAGAGATCTTGCAATCCTACCCAAGCTATAGAGGCCCAAGCATTAATATCTGAAAAGGAAATGCAAGAATTAGCACACTTACCAATTATGGATGACTGACAAAGGACCATAATTTGGTGCTAGAGCATGTGTTTTGGAAGCACCACAGTTGCAGGTGGTTTTCATACCCACTACCAATCAACAGAAGGATGGCCTTGTTTTTTTACCCAAATTTGTGAGTGCTCAACCTGATTTGGATTGAAGGGAGCTCTCAAAGAACCAAGAGATGGTAAAGGCCCTTAACCTTGCACACAAAGTGAAGACCTAGTATGTGGAGGGACAACAACAAGAAAAACCAGGGGAGAGCCTTCGCAAATGTTAAAGATGGGTTGTTTTCCCTTGAGGAGCTTTGGCTTCCAAAATCCTGGTCTTCTGGTGGCCAAGCTAGGTTTGTGAAAAAAAGGCCCTGAAAATTTTTGGGATTCCTGATGTTGGAGACCCTTATCCTGCATGTCCCAGGAAGGGAATATCAGGGGCTGAGGGTTTATCTTGAATATTTTTCAGTGGCCAAGAACTTTCTACCCTGAGTCCGCTGATTAGGATCTGATTTTGGAACAGTCTATTTCACCCTATCACCTCAAGATAGACCCGTTGGGAAGTGTATTTCACCAAGGGTTGACTAGTGGGAAGGTCCGATTTGGCATTAGGACCCCAAGAAAATGACTGATTGACAACGAGATGAGACCTCATGAGGTTCAAATTTTGATTTTTGTTTTCCCGCCCAAATTTTTTTTGAAATTTTTGACCGAGGTTGTCCTTTACCTACAAAACATGAGGGGGATACTCCAAGCCCATATGAATGTTTTTTGAGGGTTCTCCAACATCAATAGTACGGATGCCCTAGAACCCCTCTAAAGATATTTTGTTCTACACATGACCTTTGAACCCTTTAGGCTCTGACAAAAAATGTTGTGAAAAGTTGTTTTCTGAGAGAGGCCCTTTCCCCTTCTGCAAAGGATTCATGGCTAGCATTGGGGGATCCGATTTGGCCTTTAAAGGATTAGAGGCTAGCTATTTAATATGAAAGTGGAGATTAAAAAAATTGTGTTTTGTGGGTTGGACCACTGCCATACCCAGAAAGATCTGTAAGGGATCCTTGTACCCATAAAATGATGAGAATTGTTTTGCAGACTCGTGCGACTAGAAACCACCAATAAAGTGTTTTCCATCGATGTATGACAATTTCTGAACTATGGGTCTATGTCTAAAAGTATTTGTCACATCCTTCCCTAAAATCTCATTCTATCCATAACTGCAGGGCTCCTGGTTGTAGTGGTTCCAGTCATCCCAGCTGCATCTTCTATCATTTCTCTGTCATCGCTGCTTCTTTCACTGCTCAGCCATCGCTGCTTCAATACAAATACAAGGAAATTAAATATTAATACATCTTCTTTTGCTGCTCTTCCATCGCTGATTCTTGATGATGAATATATTGAATATGATGAGATTGGATTTATTTCTACTAAGGATGATGAACCTATACATGAAGAAAGAGCCTTAGTATCTCGTGTTGAAAAGAAATATGAATGTGTTATAGATAGTGTTTGTTCACATCATATGACTCGAGATAAAAATAAGTTTGTTAATTTGAAAAGATATGATGGTGGTGTTAAAATATTTGGTGACAATAGTCCTACGCTTATCATTGGAGTTGGATCTATTTATTTGGATGGAAAAACTAATACTGAGAATGTGTTGCTTGTTGATTGACTTAAGCATAATTTGTTGAGTGTTTGACATCTAGTGGACAAGGGTTGTCAATTGAAATTGATTGATGGGAAATTTTCTACCAGGAGTAAGTTAGGAGAGCTTATTGCATATTGTATTAAATCAAGAATTAATGTACTTGAATTAAATACATTTGATTCTTCTTGTTTTATTATGAAGGTTGATGACAGTTGGTTATGGCATATAAGATTTTGCAATGTTAACTTTTATAATATTGTGAAGGAAAGTATAACTAATGCAGTAAGAAATCTACCTAAGATTTTGAAACCATCTAACACTATGTGTTGAGAGTATGTTAACGGGAAGCGTACTAGATGGATTTTTAAAAAGAAAATCTTACTCTGGGAAAGGGAAGTTGGATCTGGTACATAGAAATCTATGTGGTCCTACAAGAACAAGATCTTACAATGGTGAAAGGTATTTTAAATAGTTTTTATTGATGAATTTTCTTGGATGATGTGGGTTACATATTAGAGAGAGACATCTGAGGCATTTGACAAATTCAATATATTCAAAGAAAAAGTTGAGAATGAATTGGGCTTGAAGATAAAATGTTTGAGATCAGATAGAGTTTGTGAGTTTACTTCAGATTTGTTTAATACCTACTCCGAAGAGCATGGAATATACAGACAGACATCTACTCCTAGGTCACCACAATAGAATGGGATAGAAGAGAAAAGGAACATAAAAATATTAGATACTACTAGAACTATGTTGCTAGAAGGAAATCTATCACATCTTCATTGGAGAGAAGTTGTTGGTACTGTTGTGTACACCTTGAACATAATTTAGATCAGAGAAGGTACAAGTAAGACTCCTTATGAACTATGCTTTAATAACACTCCTACTATAATGTATTTCATCATATTTGGAAGTAAATTCTATATCAAAAGAGATGATGAGATAGGGAAATTTGATGCTAGAAGAGATGAAGGTATCTTCCTTGGTTATTCTACTAAGAGAAAAACATATAAATATTTCAACCTGAGATTGAGGAAGATGATTGAAAGTACTAATGTGAGGATAGATAAAAGGTTTCAGATTCAAGAGAGAATGTATGACTATGGTCAGACTGTAGAGATTAAGGAGGTCACTATTGATCCTAAAGAACCTTTGGAGATTGATAATGAGATCAAAGTTTGTCAAGATGAATCAAGTGAGCTTACTGAAACTCCTGAGACTCCAAGATATGTTAACAAGAACCACCCTGAAGATCAAGTGATTGGTAATGAAAATAGAGGAATGATGACAAGATAAAAAGCAAGTCATGAAATATGTTGGATTTATCAAGTTGAATCAAAATCTACCGATGAGGCATGTAGAGAAGAAACTTGCACTAAATATATGTAGGAAGAATTAGAATAGATAAAGGGAAACAACACTTGGGAATTGGTTCCAAGGCCTAAAAGTGAGAATGTTATAGGAACTAAGTGGGTTTTTAGAAGAAAAGAAGAGAACAACATAAACACAAAAAGATAATGTTGGTATTTACTTGTTCTTTGGAAAATTTTGCAAATATGTTTTTGAAGTGGTTGATTGGTCTTTCCAATTTCATATTTCTCTATTCTTACGCCATGGATAATGATTCTAGACATTTTATGAACATTTTATTGATTTCTAATAAGTGTGATGATAGTTTTTCCTTCAGAATGGGATTGTTCAAAGGTACTAACACAGAGTTTAGCTCTCTATTAAATCCTTCTACTATTGTTTTGGCATACATATACATCATCTCTACACATATTTTTCCTTGAATTTTTAGTCATTTATCAGGTTTATTAATCATATATATAAAATATTAAAAAATTACAAAGTTGTATTTTACATAAAATCTTATAAATAGTTTACTTATTATTTCAAATAAATATGATTGAAATTATTTAATTTTTGAAGTATAAAAAAAAATTCTTACAAATAATAAATAATAAAATATATAATATTTCAATACGTGTCTTTAATTTTTGAAGTATAAAAAAAAATTCTTAAAAATAATAAATAATAAAATATATAATATTTCAATACGTGTCTTTAATTTTGGATTCATCTTGCAGTGTGATGATTAATTTGTGGTATAATTGAGTTTGTTAATTAGGTTGAAATATCTCCTAGCATATTGTGATCATGAGCTTTGTTGCCTTGCCAATTCAATAGGCTTAGAGGTTAAAACTTTTGCATTGATCTTTTTGGAGTTCATGTTAAGTACATTGTATTCAAAACACTTAATGGGCTACTATGCTCACAGGATTTGTCTACCTATTGGGCAGGTGCTCATAGTTTCAGAAATAATATTTGTGATATGTGTTCATACTATGAATAAGTACTCCCATTTCTRGTCTCATGTTATTCACGTTACTCTAAAAAACTCCTTTATAGTCTTTTGACTATAGCTCACCTATCAAAAAAAAATAGAGGCCTTTAATTTTTATATAATTACTTATCTTTAAAATCTTAATTAACTTCCCAAAAATGGAAATTATTTTATTTTATTATATTTGATACATAATCAATGATGCATTAAATGTAAAATAAAAACTAAATGATTACAAAGGTGAAGGAATCTTAACTTTCTATTCTTTCATAATTGATAGACTTGTTCTAGTGTGCATCATTTCTTTGATGTCTTTTTAAAGATACTCTTATTAATGTATTTGATGTTTCAAAATCTAGGTTTCACTTTCTAACACTCATTGTAATGTTTAATTTTGAAAATATTTATACACAATCAACAATACTTACAAGTATAGTAAGCATGGCTTGCCATAACTCCATAATATGAGGATACGTTTTGTATTAGTATTTGTGTTATGAAAGACTCTTCATGCATCTTTCACTTTGAAACTGTCAAAAATTAAATGTAGTTAAGAAAAAAAGAGCTTAACTCCCTTTGTGCAACTGCTAACATAAAATATGGATATAAATACATTGACATTATTGGAAGTATCATGTTGCAAATGTTGGAGAATATTATCAATCTAACAATTTTATATATTATGACAATTGTATCATGCGCCTTCGATTTAGGGTCTCATGGTATGCTTTTCTACATTCTCATGATCAAGTACTTCAATTAGAATAGGTACATATTATAATTAATGCCTATTAATGACATTGTAATCTTCTTTTAATTATAATAGATCCAAAATGACATGAAATCTTGAAATTAGAAAGATAAGTTGAACCTTCTATAAATGTACTTATTTTTCTAAAAAGCAATCTATATAATTTTCATAATTTTTTGTCAACAAGCAAAAAAATAATTGTGATTTCTATATTTTCCCCTTGGAAAATCTTATTTAACCTATTCAGTTTAAATAAAATATCACAAACATGTGCAAACAAAACTTTAATATAGTTAATATATATGCATTCATGTATGTAAGGAAATCAAGAGGTACCAAAACAACTTCCTACATAAATATATAAGGGAGGGTACTTAAAACACTTCCTCAAATATTTACAATAGTTACATTTTTTTTTATAGAAATGCTATAAATAGTATAAATACTAGAACATAGTGATTTATGTGGGGAGCACCCTTTCAGGAGGAAAACCCCACTCCAAAAGTTTCTCAATTTATTATTCAGAAATCAATAAAAAATTATAATATACTTACAAAGAAAGATTCTTGTTGGAGTATCACCAAACAAAGGTTCAAATGTAACTAAATAGCTATAAGAATCGTACACATACCCTCCGTCTCACACACCTTTAATATATAGAAGTTATAAATTATGAAACCATCATTTGTGGTATTACAAAACAATGGGATAAAAACTACTTATAAAGTGGTGGTCATCTTATCTCAAATGAAAGATGTGCTATGATGTGTCCATTTACACACTCACATGTCAGTGATGTGTGTTCATATTTTCATTGATCTCAACGTACTGTGTGCATTTATGTCAACCTAATAAAGAGATGTGTCATATTTGTATGGGAAAGAAGTATTCGGTATTATCATGATTGTCAATCTGAACGAGTAGTGTCAACCTATTGTGTGAATGAAGTGTGCCTAGTATATGGGAGAAGGAGTATTTGAATTTTGATATATAGGAAAGAGTATTTGATGTTTGGTATTGAATGTTTATATGTTTTTTTTATTTCTTGTGGTGATGACTAGTTAGTATATGGTATATGTAGAAGACTTGAATTATGGTAAGTTTGTATATGTAGGAAAGAGTATATAAACTCCTTGTGGGGGAATTCTCTACATAATAATTTAGTGGCTTGTGGATTTCATGCTATCATGTATGGTATGCAAATGTTGCACAACTTACTTTAAGGTCCACAAAATTTCAATGTTTTAAGTTAGTCAGGAATGATTAGGACTATATCAAAGAATGCTACGCATTTCTTTGCAATTATTTTTGTTATTGTATGGTCTGGTGGACATCTACCAAACATTTTTGCATTATTCCAATTTAAATATCTTATATTAGTTTCCTCTACAAGTGAATTTATGTTTATTTGTGTTTAGCATTATTATTCGTGTTGGTATGTAGATAACTCGGTTGATTTTGGTAATTTACTTTATGACTTATTAATTTGGATATGATTTAGAGAAATATTTTAAAGGTTGTGATGGATCTTCTCATGGTAAGTTGAGATGTGCATGGAGTTATGTGGAATGAGATTTTTTAGGCCAACTAATGAATGCGTTCTTATGCTTTTCTACACATTATGTTTGATGAACTACAACCGATTATATGTTTGAAGTCATTTGTTGATATTCAACTGAGTTGCAAAAGTGATGATAAACATTATCAGTTAATGTATTGTCATTGATGTCAACTTATTTCAGTATTATTATGGTGGAATTATTTTTTTATGAATTGAAGATCTGAAACAAATAGTGTTTATTTGGTCATAATATGAAATGTTTTGTATACACCAAGAGACAGTGATACCCAAGTAAAATGCAGTGTATGTCGAGCACAATGATAACTGAGTAAGGGATTTGCAAAAATACTATTGATAGAGTAATTTAATCAAACAAAGGCCAACTTAGATGCTGAGCTGGAAATTCATGATTTCGAGGTAACATATAAAGTTTTTTATTTGATCTAACGGTTATGAAAATTTAATGAAGATCGAAGGACAATAACTGAAACATGTTTTAAACACAACTATCAAGGATGGATCAAGTGGGAAAATCAATGATGGAGATTAGGCAAGAAAATTTGAAGGATGAAAATTAAATGAGACATGATGTCTATATAAGAGACAAGAGATTCATTTTGACATACATGATGCTATGATTCTTACATGCAAATTTGATACATGACTGATCAAACTGGTTAAATACAGAACCAAGTGTTATTCTGTAGACATCGCCGAGCAAACAAAAGAATGAAAATTACCAAGTAGAACAAGTATGAATTATGAGATGAACTAAAGTGAACAAATTGATTAGAGCTATTATGTACTTAGCGTAGATCTGAATATCGGAAAAACAAAGTTATATTTTAATCTGATCATTACTGTATCAGCTTAACCATTGTTACAAATAAATCTCTTAACCGAGTAGGACAGTGAAGTCCTGATTATGAAGTTTAGAGAATGTTGATTGTTTTAATGTTGACCTCATAGTGAATGCATGGTTAAGAGAGATTTATTAGTTTTAAATCTTCTAAACAGGTCACATTTAACAGTGTGCATTGTAACCTTTAACAGGGTTGTCTCTTAACTGAGCTCACTTCAAAAGAGTGAAAATATTTTGGGTTACTGGTCCTTGGTGTTTTTTTCCCTTAGCAGGGTTTTCACATTAAAAATATATGTATCAATGTTCATGAATGTTGTGGATTGTTATTTTACTTTACACTTTATTTTATTGACCTAGATCGGTAATCACAGTATTAATTTACTGACACTCGATAAACACTATTGATGAAATTTTAAGATTAAATAATACATTTTCACCAAGTTGAATTATATGTTTGAATTTTTTTTGGTATACATCTGGAGAAATTTGGGACTGTAGGATAATTTGGGCAGAAACTGATTCTAAATGATTCACCCCCCCCACTCAGTTTTTTTAACAATTGGTATTAGAGTGTATAGTGCTTATTAGAGAGCATACAATGCTTAGAAGATAGTTTTAAAACACTTAAGCTAAAGATCACAAAATTTATAAGCGAGACACACAAAAGATGAACAAGGATAACTTCCCGACATGGAAAAGAAGAATGAGATTATACCTATCAAGGATTGGAGACAATATTGCAGATTATCTGGACAATGAATTCATTCTACCCATAGGACCTTTTACTATAAATCGGATGAAAGAGAAACTTGAACATAACCTTATCATGGTGGAGATTTCTTCTTCACTTACAGATGCAAAATTTGAGGACATCAAGACATGTACAACTGCCAAGCAGATGTGGGAAAAGCTTAAATTAGTTTATGGAGGAATTATAAATGTACTAAGAACCAAAGATAAAAGTCTTCATGGAAATTTTAATGACATGTGTATGAAGGAAGAAAGGAACATCACGCAATACAGTAACCGACTTAAAGAAGTTGTAAATGCTATTTGAGGATCTGGTGCAACCATTTATGAAGACACAATTGTCAGTAAGATTCTTATAACTCTATTGCCTATTTATTCTTTAAGAGTCTCTTCAATATATGAAATGAGAGTTGCACTTGGAAATAACATTACTATTAATAGTCTTGTTGGAAGATTGATTTCTTTTGAGCTTAATAATTTTGACAACAATATTGTACCATCTATGGAGTCTGAATTTATGTCTTCTTTGAAAATTGGTGAATCTAGTAGCAAACACATAATTAGAAATAATAGTGACAGTAATAGTGATGAAAAGGAACATGATGAACTTCAAGCTTTAATGATTAGAAGATTGCACAGAAGTAAAAAAAGACATAAAGGTAAACTACCTTTGATATGTTTTAACTATAAATAGATTGGTCATTTTTCTTCAAGATGCCCTAATAGAAAGTGTGATGATAGAAATGATAGATCTAATGACAGAAAGGATGACCGAGACAACCAAAGAAACTGATAGTATGAAACAAAAGATAACCGAGTTAACAAAGATAAAGGTAAGAAAGCTTGTTACATTGCTGAAGATAAAGAAAATAACATTCATTTTCATAATGATGAAGATATTGATGACATGTAACTGAATGAATTTTTGAAGATGTTAAGTTGATCACTGAAATGCAGAAAGATAATACAAGACATTAAATTAGTTAATGGATTGTCTGTCATTGATATCAAATTGATATAATCTAATTGGTTATAATCAAATTGTCAAAGAATCCATAGATATAGAGGAAAAAAAATTATACTTTCAGTAATGCATAAAATACAAGCATTCACTATGTGACTTCAAACACTGGCGGATAGTGGAACCTGAAGGATAGTGTAACCCAATTGACAAAGATCACCGAAAGTCAAGTCACAATGATGCCTGAGAAAGAACACCGATGAGCATTACTGATGAGCAGAATCACAAAAATCACCGATGGCTAGAATCATAGTGTAAACCGATGGAGAAGCCTAAGGAGAAATGGAGTGTTGACCAAAGCTTACAAAGTATCTAGATGGCAGAGCTAAATATAGACTTAATTGGTAGTTATCATTATTTTCATCAACAAGATAAAGCCAGAGATGAGTAAAGGATTTAAATTTGTTTTATCCAATTGGCAAGAAGATCTCTGCAAGATACAATAGGAGTTTTCCTTTAAATCAGATTGTGTAAGATTGCAGATCATGCCAAGATCTAGAAAATCAAGAACCTAACAACAATGATATCATGTCTATAAAGAGATAACGTAACTCATTACAAATTAAGGGGATTGAATGGAAAAGAGGATGCTAGAGAGAAACTGATGAAGAACAAATTCATACAATCCTTATCAATTAAGCTGAGGAAAGAGCTAAAGATTTATGCGGACATCGAGCAACAGAGTATAGCATCACCGAGAAGAACAAGAGTGGAGAAAAGGTATTAAAAGGACATATTGATCAGATTGGTTTTATGAGCTTACAATAGATTTGAAAATCTGCAAGTGTAAGTTGTATACATGAAAAGATCATACTGTTTCAGTTTAACCATTGATTCAAAAACTCTCTTAACCAAGCAGGATTTAAAGATCCTTTCTATATTGAGATACATCCCAAGGAGTATCAAATTTTTTTATCATGAAGATAGAATGAGATGCCAGATACCATTT
>MU215978.1:116016-130878 GCA_018584345.1 Thuja plicata
AGCTTCCACATCGCCGAATAGATCAACCGTTTGATGACAATGAGTTGTAATCTTATAACAAGCTATTTTGAGCTTCCACATCGCCGAATCGATCAACCGTTCGATGACAATGAGTTGTAATCTCATAACAAGCCGTTCTCAGCTTCCACATCACCGAATCAATCAACCATTCGATGATAATGAGTTGTAATCTCATAACAAGCTATTCTGAGATTCCACATCCCCGAATAGATCAACCGTTCGATGATAATGAGTTGTAATCTCACAACAAGCCGTTCTAAGCTTCCACATCGCTGAATCAATCAACCGTTTGATGACAATGAGTTGTAATCTCATAACAAGCTATTCTGAGCTTCCACATCGCCGAATCAATCAACCGTTCGATGATAATGAGTTGTAATCTCATAACAAGCCATTCTAAGCTTCCACATCAGCGAATCAATCAACCGTTCGATGATAATAAGTTGTAATCTCATAACAAGCCGTTCTAAGCTTCCACATCGCCGAATCAATCAACCGTTTGATGACAATGAGTTGTAATCTCATAACAAGCTGTTCTGAGCTTCCACATCACCAAATCAATCAACCATTCGATGGTAATGAGTTGTAATCTCATAACAAGCTGTTCTGAGCTTCCACATCGCCGAATCGATCAACCGATCAATAATAATGAGTTTTAATCTTATAAAAAGCTGTTCTGAGCTTCCACATCACCGAATTGATCAACCGTTCCATGACAATGAGTTGTAATCTCATAACAAGCCATTCTGAGCTTGCACATCACTGAATCGATCAACCGTTTGATGATAATGAGTAGTAATCTCATAACAAGCTGTTATGAGCTTCCACATCACCGAATCAATCAACCGTTCGATGACAATGAGTTGTAATCTCATAACAGGCCGTTCTAAGCTTCCATATCCCCGAATCAATCAACCGTTCGATGATAATGAGTTGTAATCTCATAACAAGCCGTTCTAATCTTCCACATCGTTGAATCAATCAACCGTTTGATGATAATGAGTTGTAATCTCATAACAAGCCATTCTAAGCTTCCACATCGCCGAATCGATCAACCATTTGATGAAAATGAGTTGTAATCTCATAACAAGCTGTTTTGAGCTTCCACATCGCCGAATCAATCAACCGTTCGATGATAATGAGTTGTAATCTCATAACAAGCTGTTCTGAGCATCCATATCACCAAATCGATCAACCGTTCAATAACAATGAGTTGTAATCTCATAACAAGCTATTATGAGCTTCCACATCGCTGAATTGATCAACCGTTCCATGACAATGAGTCGTAATCTCATAACAAGCCGTTCTGAGCTTCCACATCGCCGAATCGATCAACCATTCCATGACAATGAGTTGTAATCTCATAACAAGCCGTTCAGAGCTTCCACATCGCTGAATCGATCAACCGTTTGATGACAATGAGTTGTAATCTCATAACAAGCTATTCTGAGCTTCCACATCACTGAATCGATCAACCGTTCGATGACAATGAGTTGTAATCTCATAACAAGCTGTTCTAAGCTTCCACATCGCCGAATCAATCAACCGTTTGATGATAATGAATTGTAATCTCATAACAAGCTATTGTGAGCTTCCACATCCCCGAATCGATCAACCATTTGATGACAATGAGTTGTAATCTCATAACAAGCCGTTCTAAGCTTCCACATCGCCGAATCGATCAACCATTTGATGACAATGAGTTGTAATCTCATAACAAAATGTTCTGAGCTTCCACATTGCCGAATCAATCAACCGTTTAATGATAATGAGTTGTAATCTCATAACAAGCCATTCTAAGCTTCCACATCGCCAAATCAATCAATCGTTTGATGACAATGAGTTGTAATCTCATAACAAGCCATTCTAAGCTTCCACATCGCCAAATCGATCAACAGTTTGATGATAATGAGTTGTAATCTGATAACAAGTTGTTATGAGCTTCCACATCGCCGAATCAATCAACCATTCGATGATAATGAGTTGTAATTTCATAACAAGCTGTTCTGAGCTTCCACATCGCTGAATTGATCAACCTTTCAATAACAATGAGTTGTAATCTCATAACAAGCTGTTCTGAGCTTCCACATCGCTGAATTGATCAACCGTTCCATGACAATGAGTTGTAATCTCATAACAAGCCGTTCTGAGCTTCCACATCGCCGAATTCATCAACAGTTTGATGACAATGAGTTGTAATCTCATAACAAGCTGTTCTGAGCTTCCACATTGCTGAATCAATCAACCGTTCGATGATAATGAGTTGTAATCTCATAACAAGCCATTCTGAGCTTCCATATTGCTGAATCGATCAACCGTTTGATGACAATGAGTTGTAATCTCATAACAAGCTATTTTAAGCTTCCACATTGCCGAATTGATCAACCGTTCCATGATAATGAGTTATAATCTCATAACAAGCCGTTCTGAGCTTCCACATCTTTGAATCGATCAACCGTTCCATGACAATGAGTTGTAATCTCATAACAAGCCGTTCAGAGCTTCCACATCGCCGAATCGATCAACCTTTTAATGGCAATGAGTTGTAATCTCATAACAAGCTGTTCTGAGTTTCCACATCACCGAATCGATCAACTGTTCGATGACAATGAGTCGTAATCTCATAACAAGCTGTTCTAAGCTTCCACATCGCCGAATCAATCAACCGTTCGATGATAATGAATTGTAATCTCATAAAAAGCTATTCTGAGCTTCCACATCCCCGAATCGATCAACCGTTTGATGACAATGAGATGTAATCTCATAACAAGCCGTTCTAAGCTTCCACATCGCCGAATCGATCAACCATTTGATGACAATGAGTTGTAATCTCATAAAAAAATGTTCTGAGCTTCCACATTGCTGAATCAATCAACCGTTCAATGATAATGAGTTGTAATCTCATAACAAGCCATTCTAAGCTTCCACATCGCCGAATCAATCAACCGTTTGATGATAATGAGTTGTAATCTCATAACAAGCCATTCTAAGCTTCCACATCGCCAAATCGATCAACGGTTTGATGATAATGAGTTGTAATCTGATAACAAGTTGTTCTGAGCTTCCACATCACCGAATCAATCAACCGTTTGATGATAATGAGTTGTAATTTCATAACAAGCTGTTCTGAGCTTCCACATCGCTGAATCGATCAACCTTTCAATAACAATGAGTTGTAATCTCATAACAAGCTATTCTAAGCTTCCACATCGCCAAATTGATCAACCGTTCCATGACAATGAGTTGTAATCTCATAACAAGCCATTCTCAGCTTCCACATCGCCGAATTCATCAACAGTTTGATGACAATGAGTTGTATCTCATAACAAGCTATTCTGAGCTTCCACATTGCCGAATCAATCAACCGTTTGATGATAATGATTTGTAATCTCATAACAACCCATTCTGAGCTTCCACATCGCTGAATCGATCAACCGTTTGATGACAATGAGTTGTAATCTCATACCAAGTTGTTCTAAGCTTCCACATTGCCGATTCAATCAACCGTTCGATGATAATGAGTTGTAATCTCATAACAAGCCATTCTAAGCTTCCACATCGCTGAATCAATCAATCGTTAGATGATAATGAGTTGTAATCTCATAACAAGACGTTCTAAGCTTCCACATTGCCAAATCGATCAACAATTTGATGACAATGAGTTGTAATCTCATAACAAGCTGTTCTGAGATTCCACATCGCCGAATCAATCAACCGTTCGATGATAATGAGATGTAATCTCATAACAAGCTGTTCTGAGCTTCCACATCACCGAATCGATCAACCGTTCAATAACAATGAGTTATAATCTCATAACAAGCTCTTCTGAGCTTCCACATTACTGAATTGATCAACCGTTCCATGACAATGAGTTGTAATCTCATAACAAGTCATTCTGAGCTTCCACATCGCAGAATTGATCAACCGTTTGATGACAATGAATTGTAATCTCATAACAAGCTGTTCTGAGCTTCCACATCGCTGAATCAATAAACCGTTCGATGATAATGAGTTGTAGTCTCATAACAAGCCATTCTGAGCTTCCACATCACTGAATCTATCAACCGTTTGATGACAATGAGTTGTAATCTCATAACAAGCTGTTCTGAGATTTCACATCGCCGAATCAATCAATCGCTCAATGATAATGAGTTGTAATCTCATAACAAGCCGTTCTAAGCTTCAACATCGCCAAATCAATCAACCGTTTGATGATAATGAGTTGTAATCTCATGACAAGCCGTTCTAAGCTTCCACATCGTCGAATCGATCAACCGTTTGATGACAATGAGTTGTAATCTCATAACAAGCTTTTCTGAGCTTCCACATCACCGAATCAATCAACCGTTCGATGATAATGAGTTGTAATCTCATAACAAGCTGTTCTGAGCTTCCACATCACCGAATCGATCAACCGTTCAATAACAATTAGTTGTAATCTCATAACAAGTTGTTCTGAGCTTCCACATCGCCAAATTGATCAACCGTTCCATGACAATGAGTTGTAATCTCATAACAAGCCATTCTGAGCTTCCACATCGCCGAATCGATCAACTGTTCCATGATAATGAGTTGTAATCTCATAACAAGCCGTTCTGAGCTTCCACATCACCAAATCGATCAACCGTTTGATGACAATGACTTGTAATCTCATAACAAGCTGTTCTGAGCTTCCACATCGCCGAATCGATCAACCGTTCGATGATAATGAGTTGTAATCTCATAACAAGCCGTCCTAAGCTTCCACATCCCTGAATCAATCAACCATTCGATGATAATGAGTTGTAATCTCATAACAAGCTATTCTGAGCTTCCACATGCCCCAATCGATCAACTGTTCAATGAAAATGAGTTGTAATCTCATAACAAGCTATTCTAAGCTTTCACATCGCCGAATCGATCAACCGTTTGATGACAATGAGTTGTAATCTCATAACAAGCTATTCTGAGCTTCCACATCGCCGATATAATCAACCATTCTATGATAATGAGTTGTAATCTCATAACAAGCCGCTCTAAGCTTCCACATCGCTGAATCAATCAACCGTTCGATGATAATGAGTTGTAATCTCATAACAAGTTGTTCTAAGCTTCCACATCACCGAATCGATCAACCGTATGATGACAATGAGTTGTAATCTCATAACAAGCTGTTCTGAGCTTCCACATCGCCAAATCAATGAACCGTTCAATGATAATGAGTTGTAATCTCATAACAAGCTGTTCTGAGCTTCCACATCGCCGAATCGATCAACCGTTCAATAACAATGAGTTGTAATGTCATAACAAGCTGTTCTGAGCTTCCACATCACCGAATTGATCAACCATTCCATGATAATGAGTTGTAATCTCATAACAAGCCATTCTGAGCTTCCACATCGCCGAATCAATCAACTGTTCCATGACAATGAGTTGTAATCTCATAACAAGCCGTTCTGAGCTTCCACATCACCGAATCGATCAACCGTTTGATGACAATGAGTTGTAATCTCATAACAAGCTCTTCTAAGCTTCCACATTGCCAAATCGATCAACCATTCGATGACAATGAGTTGTAATCTCATAACAAGCCGTTCTAAGCTTCCACATCGTCGAATCAATCAACCATTTGATGATAATGAGTTGTAATCTCATAAAAAGCTGTTCTGAGCTTCCACATCCATGAATCGATCAACCGTTTGATGAAAATGAGTTGTAATCTCATAACAAGCCGTTCTAAGCTTCCACATCACCTAATCGATCAACCATTTGATGACAATGAGTTGTAATCTCATAACAAGCTGTTCTAAGCTTCCACATCACCGAATCAATCAACCGTTTGATGATAATGAGTTGTAATCTCATAACAAGGCATTCTAAGATTCCACATCGCCGAATCAATCAACCATTCAATGATAATGAGCTGTAATCTCATAACAAGCCGTTCTAAGCTTCCACATCACCGAATTGATCAACCGTTTGATGACAATGAGTTGTAATCTCATAACAAGTTGTTCTGAGCTTCCACATCGCCGAATCAATCAACCGTTTGATGATAATGAGTTGTAATCTCATAACAAGCTGTTCTGAGCTTCCACAACACCGAATCGATCAACCGTTCAATAATAATGAGTTGTAATCTCATAACAAGCTGTTCTGAGCTTCCACATCCCTGAATTGATCAACCATTCCATGACAATGAGTTGTAATCTCATAACAAGCCATTTTGAGCTTCCACATCGCCGAATCAATCAACCGTTTGATGATAATGAGTTGTAATCTCATAACAAGCTATTCTGAGCTTCCACATCACGTAATCAATCAACCGTTCAATGATAATGAGTTGTAACCTCATAACAAGCCATTCTGAGCTTCCACATCGCCGAATCGATCAACCGTTTGATGATAATGAGTTTTAATCTCATAACAAGCTGTTCTGAGCTTCCACATCACCGAATCAATCAACCGTTTGATGATAATGAGTTGTAATCTCATAACAAGCCATTCTAAGCTTCCACATTGCCGAATCAATCAACCGTTTGATGATAATGAGTTTTAATCTCATAACAAGCTGTTATGAGCTTCCACATCGCCGAATCAATCAACCGTTCGATGATAATGAGTTATAATCTCATAACAAGCTATTTTGAGCTTCCACATCACCGAATCAATCAACCGTTTAATAACAATGATTTGTAATCTCATAACAAGCTATTCTGAGCTTCCACATCACCGAATTGATCAACCATTCCATGACAATGAGTTGTAATCTCATAACAAGCCGTTCTGAGCTTCCACATCGCTGAATCGATCAACCATTTGATGATAATGAGTTGTAATCTCATAACAAGCTGTTCTAGCTTCCACATCACCGAATCAATCAACCGTTCGATGATAATGAGTTGTAATCTCATAACAAGCCATTCTGAGCTTCCACATCGCCGAATCGATCAACTGTTTGATGACAATGAGTTGTAATCTCATAACAAGTTGTTCTGAGCTTCTACATCGCTGAATCAATCAACCGTTTGATGATAATGAGTTGTAATCTCATAAAAAGCCGTTCTAAGCTTCCACATCGCCGAATCAATCAACCGTTCGATGATAATGAGTTTTAATCTCATAACAAGCCATTCTAAGCTTCCACATCACCGAATCGATCAACCATTTGATGACAATGAGTTGTAATCTCATAAGAAGCTGTTCTGAGCTTCCACATCGCCGAATCAATCAACCATTCAATGATAATGAGTTGTAATCTCATAACAAGCTGTTCTGAGCTTCCACATCACCGAATCAATCAACCGTTCAATAACAATGAGTTGTAATCTCATAACAAGCTGTTCTGAGCTTTCACATTGTCGAATTGATCAACCGTTCCATGACAATGAGTTGTAATCTCATAACAAGCCATTTTGAGCTTCCCCATCGCTGAATCGATCAACCGTTCGATGATAATGAGTTGTAATCTCATAACAAGCTGTTCTGAGCTTCCACATCGCTGCATCGATCAACCATTCAATAACAATGAGTTGTAATCTCATAACAAGCTGTTCTGAGCTTCCACATCGCTGAATTGATCAACCGTTCCATGACAATGAGTTGTAATGTCATAACAAGCCATTCTGAGCTTTCACATCGCCGAATCGATCAGCCATTCCATGACAATGAGTTGTAATCTCATAACAAGCCGTTCTGAGCTTCCACATCACTGAATCGATCAACCGTTTGATGACAATGAGTTGTAATCTCATAACAAGCTCTTCTGAGCTTCCACATCGCCAAATCGATCAACCGTTCAATGACAATGAGTTGTAATCTCATAACAAGCCTTTCTAAGCTTCCACATCACCGAATCAATCAATCGTTCGATGATAATGAGTTGTAATCTCATAACAAGCTATTCTGAGCTTCCACATCCCCGAATTGATCAACCGTTCGATGATAATGAGTTCTACTCTCATAACAAGCCGTTCTAAGCTTTCACATCACCGAATCGATCAACCGTTTGATGACAATGAGTTGTAATCTCATAACAAGCTGTTCTGAGCTTCCACATCACCGAATCAATCAACCGTTTGATGATAATGAGTTGTAATCTCATAACAAGTCATTCTAAGCTTCCACATCGCCGAATCAATCAACCGTTTAATGATAATGAGTTGTAATCTCATAACAAGCTATTCTGTGCTTCCACATCCCCGAATCGATCAACCATTCGATGATAATGAGTTTTAATCTCATAACAAGCCATTCTAAGCTTCCACATCGCCGAATCAATCAACCGTTTGATGACAATGAGTTGTAATCTCATAACAAGCTGTTCTGAGCTTCCACATCGCCGAATCAATCAACCGTTCAATGATAATGAGTTGTAATCTCTTAACAAGCTATTCTAAGCTTCCACATCCCCGAATCGATCAACCGTTTGATGACAATGAGTTGTAATCTCATAACAAGCTGTTCTAAGCTTCCACATTGACGAATCGATCAACCATTTGATGACAATGAGTTGTAATCTCATAACAAGCCATTCTGAGCTTCCACATCATTGAATTGATCAACCGTTTGATGATAATGAGTTGTAATCTCATAACAAGCTGTTCTGAGCTTCCACATCGCCGAATCGATCAACCATTCAATAACAATGAGTTGTAATCTCATAACAAGCTGTTCTGAGCTTCCACATCACCGAATTGATCAACCGTTCCATGACAATGAGTTGTAATCTCATAACAAGCCATTCTAAGCTTCCATATCACTGAATTGATCAACCGTTTGATGACAATGAGTTGTAATCTAATAACAAGCCATTCTGAGCTTCCACATCGCCGAATCAATCAATCGTTTGATGACAATGAGTTGTAATCTCATAGTAAGCTATTCTGAGCTTCCACATCACCGAATCGATCAACCGTTCGATGACAATCAGTTGTAATCTCATAACAAGCCGTTCTAAGCTTCCACATCCCTGAATCAATCAACTGTTTGATGATAATGAGTTGTAATCTCATAACAAGCTGTTCTGAGCTTCCACATCCCCGAATCGATCAACCGTTTGATGACAATGAGTTGTAATCTCATAACAAGCCATTCTAAGCTTTCACATCTCCGAATCAATCAACCGTTTGATAACAATGAGTTTTAATCTCATAAAAAGCTATTCTGAGCTTCCACATCGCCGAATCAATCAACCGTTTGATGATAATGAGTTGTAATCTCATAACAAGCCATTCTAAGCTTCCACATCGCTGAATCAATCAACCGTTTGGTGATAATGAGTTGTAATCTCATAACAAACCGTTCTAAGCTTCCACATCGCCGAATCAATCAACCATTTGATGACAATGAGTTGTAATCTCATAACAAGCTATTCTGAGCTTCCACATAACCGAATCAATCAACCCTTCGATGATAACGAGTTGTAATCTGATAACAAGCTATTCTGAGCTTCCACATCGCAGAATCGATCAATCGTTCAATAACAATGAGTTGTAATCTCATAACAAGCTATTCTAAGCTTCCACATCGCTGAATTGAGCAACCGTTCCATGACAATGAGTTGTAATCTCATAACAAGCCGTTCTGAGCTTCCACATCGCCGAATCAATCAACCATTCCATGACAATGAGTTGTAATCTCATAACAAACCATTCTGAGCTTCCACATCGTCGAATTGATCAACCGTTTGATGACAATGAGTTGTAATCTCATAACAAGCTATTCTGAGCTTCCACATCGCCGAATCGATCAACCGTTCGATGACAATGAGTTATAATCTCATAACAAGCCGTTCTAAGCTTCCACATCGCCGAATCAATCAACCATTCGATGATAATGAGTTGTAATCTCATAACAAGATATTCTGAGCTTCCACATCCCCGAATCGATCAACTGTTTGATGACAATGAGTTGTAATCTCATAACAAGCCATTCTAAGCTTCCACATTGACGAATCGATCAACCATTTGATGACAATGAGTTGTAATCTCATAACAAGATTTTCTGAGCTTCCACATTGCCGAATCAATCAACCGTTCGATGATAATGAGTTGTAATCTCATAACAAGCCGTTCTAAGCTTCCACATCGCCAACTCAATAAACCGTTTGATGATAATGAGTTGTAATCGCATAACAAGCCATTCTAAGCTTCCACATCATCAAATCGATCAACCGTTTGATGACAATGAGTTGTAATCTCATAACAAGCTGTTCTTAGGTTCCACATCGCCGAATCAATCATCCGTTTGATGATAATAAGTTGTAATCTCATAACAAGCTGTTTTGAGCTTCCACATCACCGAATCGATCAACCGTTCAATAACAATGAGTTACAATCTCATAACAAGCTATTCTGAGCTTCCACATCGCCGAATTGATCAACCATTCCATGACAATGAGTTGTAATCTCATAACAAGCCATTCTGAGCTTCCCCATCACCGAGTCAATCAACCGTTTGATGACAATGAGTTGTAATCTCATAACAAGCTGTTCTGAGCTTCTACATCTCCGAATCAATCAACCGTTCGATGATAATGAGTTTTAATCTCATAATAAGCCATTCTGAGCTTCCACATCGCCGAATCGATCAACCGTTTCATGACAATGACTTGTAATCTCATAACAAGCTGTTCTGAGCTTCCACATTATCAAATCAATCAACTGATCGATGATAGCAAGTTGTAATCTCATAACAAGCCATTCTAAGCTTCCACATCGCCGAATCAATCAACCGTTCGATGATAATGAGTTGTAATCTCATAACAAGCCGTTCTAAGCTTCGACATTGCCGAATCGATCAACCGTTCGATGAAAATGAGTTGTAATCTCATAACAAGCTGTTCTGAGCTTCCACATCGCCAAATCAATCAACCGTTTGATGATAATGAGTTGTAATCTCATAACAAGCTGTTCTGAGCTTCCACATCACTGAATCAATCAACCGTTTAATAACAATGAGTTGTAATCTCATAACAAGCTGTTCTGAGCTTCCAAATCGCTGAATTGATCAACCGTTCCATAATAATGAGTTGTAATCTCATAACAAGCCATTCTGAGCTTCCACATCACCAAATTGATCAACCGTTCGATGATAATGAGTTGTAATCTGATAACAAGCCCTTCTAAGCTTCCACATCCCCGAATCAATCAACCGTTCGATGATAATGAGTTGTAATCTCATAACAAGTTGTTCTGAGCTTCCACATCCCCGAATCGATCAACCGTTTGATGACAATGAGTTGTAATCTCATAACAAGCCGTTCTAAGCTTCCACATCACCGAATCGATCAACCATTTGATAACAATGAGTTGTAATCTCATAACAAGCTCTTCTGAGCTTCCACATCGCCAAATCAATCAACCGTTCGATGATAATGAGTTGTAATCTCATAACAATCCGTTCTAACCTTCCACATCACCAAATCGATCAACCGTTTGATGACAATGAGTTGTAATCTCATAACAAGCTGTTCTGAGCTTCCACATCGCCGAATTAATCAACCGTTTGATGATAATGAGTTGTAATCTCATAACAAGCTATTCTGAGCTTCCACATCGCCGAATCGATCAACCGTTCAATAACAATGAGTTGTAATCTCATAACAAGCTGTTCTGAGCTTCCACATCGCCGAATTGATCAACCATTCCATGACAATGAGTTTTAATCTCATAAGAAGCCATTCTGAGCTTCCACATCGCTGAATCGATCAACCGTTTGATGACAATGAGTTGTAATTTCATAACAAGCTATTCTGAGCTTCCTCATCACCGAATCAATCAACCGTTCGATGATAATGAGTTGTAATCTCATAACATCGCGTTCTAAGCTTCCACATCGCCGAATCAATCAACCGTTCAATGATAATGAGTTGTAATCTCACAACAAGCCGTTCTAAGCTTCCACATCACTGAATCGATCAACTTTTTGATGACAATGAGTTGTAATCTCATAACAAGTTGTTCTGAGCTTCCACATCGCTGAATCAATCAACCGTTCGATGATAATGAGTTGTAATCTCATAACAAGTTATTCTGAGCTTCCACATCGCCGAATCGATCAACCGTTCAATAACAATGAGTTGTAATCTCATAACAAGCTATTCTGAGCTGCCACATCGCCGAATTGATCAACCATTCCATGATAATGAGTTGTAATCTCATAACAAGCCGTTCTGAGCTTCCACATTGCTGAATCAATCAACTGTTTGATGATAATGAGTTGTAATCTCATAACAATTTTTTCTGAGTTTCCAAATCACTGAATCAATCAACCATTCAATAACAATGTGTTGTAATCTCATAACAAGCTGTTCTGTGCTTCCACATCGCCGAATTGATCAACCGTTCCATGACAATGAGTTGTAATCTCATAACAAGCCATTCTGAGCTTCCACATCACCGAATCGATCAGCCGTTCCATGACAATGAGTTGTAATCTCATAACAAGCCGTTCTGAGCTTCCACATCGCCGAATCGATCAACCGTTTGATGACAATGAGTTGTAATCTCATAACAAGCTATTTTGAGCTTCCACATTGCCAAATCGATCAACCGTTTGATGACAATGAGTTGTAATCTCATAACAAGCCGTTCTAAGCTTCCACAATGCTGAATCAATCAACCGTTCAATGATAATGAGTTGTAATCTCATAACAAGCTGTTCTGAGCTTCCACATCCCCGAATCGATCAACCGTTTGATGACAATGAGTTGTAATCTCATAACAAGCCGTTCTAAGCTTCCACATCACCGAATCGATCAACTATTTGATGACAATGAGTTGTAATCTCATAAC
Organism: Thuja plicata; assembly: GCA_018584345.1. NCBI lineage: Eukaryota > Viridiplantae > Streptophyta > Pinopsida > Cupressales > Cupressaceae > Thuja > Thuja plicata. Next base: position 128,814 of record MU215978.1, read on the forward strand.
AAGCTGTTCTGAGCTTCCACATCACTGAATCAATCAACCGTTCGATGATAATGAGTTATAATCTCATAACAAGCCATTCTAAGCTTCCACATCGTCGAATCAATCAACCGTTCGATGATAATGAGTTGTAATCTCATAACAAGCCGTTCTAAGCTTCCAGATCGTCGAATAAATCAACTATTTGATGATAATGAGTTGTAATCTCATAACAAGTTGTTCTGAGCTTCCACATCGCTGAATCAATAAACTATTCGATGATAATGAGTTGTAATCTCATAACAAGCTGTTCTGAGCTTCCACATCATCGAATTGATCAACCGTTCAATAAAAATGAGTTGTAATCTCATAACAAGCTGTTCTAAGCTTCCACATCCCTGAATTGATCAACCGTTCCATGACAATGAGTTGTAATCTCATAACAAGCCATTCTGAGCTTCCACATCGCCAAATCGATCAACCGTTCCATGACAATGAGTTGTAATCTCATAACAAGCCGTTCTGAGCTTCCACATCACCAAATTGATCAACCGTTTGATGACAATGAGTTGTAATCTCATAACAAGCTGTTCTGAGCTTCCACATTGCCGAATCGATCAACCGTTCGATGACAATTAGTTGTAATCTCATAACAAGCCGTTCTAAGCTTCCACATCACCGAATCAATCAACCGTTCAATGATAATGAGTTGTAATCTCATAACAAGCTGTTCTGAGGTTCCACATCCCTGAATCAATCAACCGTTTGATGACAATGAGTTGTAATCTCATAACAAGCCTTTCTAAGCTTCCACATCACCGAATCGATCAACCATTTGATGACAATGAGTTGTAATCTGATAACAAGCTGTTTTGAGCTTCCACATCACCGAATCAATCAACTGTTCGATGATAATGAGTTTTAATCTCATAACAAGCTATTCTAAGGTTCCACATCGCCAAATCAATCAACCGTTTGATGATAATGAGTTGTAATCTCATAACAAGCCGTTCTAAGGTTCCACATCGCCGAATCGATCAACCGTTTGATGACAATGAGTTGTAATCTTATAACAAGCTATTCTGAGCTTCCACATTGCCGAATCAATCAACCATTCAATGATAATGAGTTGTAATCTCATAACAAGCTATTCTGAGCTTCCACATCACCGAATTGATCAACCGTTCAATAACAATGACTTGTAATCTCATAAAAAGTTGTTCTCAGCTTCCACATCGCCGAATCAATCAACCGTTCAATGATAATGAGTTGTAATCTCATAACAAGCCATTCAGAGCTTCCACATCGCCGAATCGATCAACCGTTTGATGACAATGAGTTGTAATCTCATAAAAAGCTATTTCTGAGCTTTCACATCGCCGAATTGATCACCCGTTCGATGATAATGAGTTGTAATCTCATAACAAGCCATTCTAAGCTTCCACATCGTCGAATCAATCAACCGTTCGATGATAATGAGTTGTAATCTCATAACAAGCCGTTCTAAGCTTCCACATCACCGAATTGATCAACCATTTGATGATAATGAGTTGTAATCTCATAACAAGCTGTTCTAAGCTTCCACATCACCGAATCAATCAACCATTCGATGATAATGAGTTGTAATCTCATAACAAGCTGTTCTAAGCTTCCATATCGCCGAATCGATCAATCGTTCAATAACAATGAGTTGTAATCTCATAACAAGCTATTCTGAGCTTCCACATCGCTGAATTGAACAACCGTTCCATGACAACGAGTTGTAATCTCATAACAAGCCGTTCTAAGCTTTGACATCGCCGAATCGATCAACCGTTCGATGATAATGAGTTGTAATCTCATAACAAGCTGTTCTAAGCTTCCACATCACCGATTTGATCAACCGTTCAATAACAATGAGTTGTAATCTCATAACAAGCTGTTCTAAGCTTCCACATCACCGAATTGATCAACCGTTCCATAACAATGAGTTGTAATCTCATAACAAGCCGTTCTGAGCTTCCACATCACCGAATCGATCAACCGTTCGATGATAATGAGTTGTAATCTCATAACAAGCTATTCTGAGCTTCCACATCGCCGAATCGAT
>MU215991.1:59643-70830 GCA_018584345.1 Thuja plicata
TTCAGATTTTGTATTTTCTGAGTCATGTATGGCAAGTGTTTGACAAAATGCCAATGTCCTATATGATGCAAATTTTATGTGTTTGGCCTATCATATGTTATATATATTTGGTCTACAATTCGTTTATAGCATTTTCCAGATTGTATGCAACTTGTTTGACAATATTCCTTGAGTAGAAAAATCATCTTTCTCCATCATTTAGCAAGGGATAATACAAAACCATCCTTTTTATGTAAAAGTGGTATGTGTACCTTGATAGGATTTCATTGTAAATATGAAGTTGTAGGTTGAACAATACCTCATTTTGTTCAATGTACACAAACATGAATAATGGAAATAATTTAATAAACAATACAGAGTATTTGAAAATGTGGTGTGTTTACCAGCGTGCACCCCAATTATTGACATTCATCATATGAATGCCATATACATTTGAAACAAAGATATGTGCACCCCAATTTTTTTTCCTCATTTAATATTTTTCAATGTTACCTGGGGACGCGTCCCTGGCCTAAAAACCCTTATCCCTGTACTAGGGACGTTTACAAGATGGGGGGACGGCCAGGCGTCGTCCCCTATTTTCAAAATTCTGCAGGGGACATCCTGGAAACTCGAGGATGTCGAGATATTTTTTTGGGGACAGCCGTACATCCCAAGAACAGTCGGGGACACCTTGGAAGTCCCCAGGACAGATGGGCATCGCCGATAGGATAGGCGACATCAGCACTTAAAAAAACCACATTTTTTAATTTTTCTTTTATAAAACTCTTTCTTTTTTAATTTTAAAGTGGGACCCTCCTTCCAAGTTCGCCCTAACATGCTTATTACTGTTTGGTAGTTAATTCCTGCTATTTGGGGTTCTCTTATTAGTATTTGGCAACATTACATTAAGAATCATAAAATTAAGAATGTTGTTACAGTCATGCTACATGCTCAGAATCATATAGCAGACTGTTTGCCAGGTGTTGGGAAAGTCTGAAAAGTGCATTATAGACCTAGAACATGCATCTTTATGTCATTTTGTGGCAATACATCAGCGTTGGGTTGGTTTTGGGTTGATTTGGGTCCTCTGTGGAAGATTTGGTGAATATTGGAGGTTGCATCAAGGTGCCATCTTCCTATAACAGACCTATATCATGATCGAAACTGTATAGCAGACATGTTCGTATTAATATCAGTCCACTTACAATGAGTAGGAAGCGTAGTTTCAGAATTCAATGATAGTAGTGTGTTTCAATTTGGAAGGTGGGTTATTGTTCTTGTTGCTATCGACAATGAATTCCAAAATATGTTCTTGGGTGTATTTCAATTTTCAAATTTGTATGTTATTTTTGTACTAATATGCATGTGGCTTAACAAATCACTTAAAGGCTTTGATTATGCACGCGGCTTAACAATATATTCAAGTCCGAGGGTCCAAAAGGCCGTGACTAGGATGGCATGGTTTACAGGATGACACAATTTGTGTGGAACACACACACATATACTCTACATATGTATACATATATGTATGTGTGTGTGTATCACATTTGGAACCACGTAAGTAGATATATAGGGGAAGAGCACTAGCAGCCAAGCACGTTCTAATAGCCACGGACTCCTTGTGCACCCAACCCCCCAAATACTAATTTTAATAGCCGCGAACTCCTTGTGCACCCAACCCCCCAAAAAGAATGACAACTAAAAGCCCATTAATAAATTTCACATGTACCAATAACCGACCATTTTTTTTTAGCTTTTTTTGTTCATAATTGGCCCATTTGTGCACCCATACTGACAAATTTGTTCATAAGTACTAGCAATTTTGAGTGCACAATTATTGAGGCATCTTTAAGCAGGTATCATGCGACACTTTGAAATGGCTACTTTTTGACCTTTCAATGCTTAACAAATTCTACAAGGAGCTTCGTTAATCCAAAGTTACCACATTCGCTCCTGGCATGTGGAATTTGGGAGTCAGCTCGGTTGAAAGTCTGGTCCAATTCACATTCGCCCAAAAGCCTGCCGCAGTCTAGTAAATTCGCAGGAAAGCCTTGTAGAGGGACCCGGGTGGAATTTTGGGCGACCTTTGCAGACTTCCGATTTCAACGTAGGAACCCGAAACGAATTTTAGAGAATTTCGGGCTAATTTGACCAGAAAACACTTTTCATTGACATTTTCAAATGATATTTTGGGAGAATGATGATTTGTTTGATGGTTTTTTATGATATTTGATCAGTGATGGCTGATTATTAATGTTGACATTATTGTTTTTGAACCAAAACATTGATATGGTGTATTTTGGCATTTTGTTATGTCATTTGGACTCCAACTAAAACGTTAATATGTGGTGGTGTATTTTGCTATGCTGCTTTCATATTAGCATAGTGGTGTATGAACTTATTTTCTGCATATATATACATACAAATACTAAAAAACACAGACATATATAACAATTACACTCATAAATATACATATGTACATATATAAAAGAAATTTTATTCCCTCATAATGGAATAAAGTTTTCATCTGATGGAATAAAAAATGGTTTTCATCCAATGAATAGTGAACAACTGAAATATTGTTATTCACAGTCCAAGCCAGGGCAAAAGAAAAATTAAAAATAGGATTTATTACAGCTCCATAAAGTTTTTGTCTGTCCTACTTTGTCTGTCCTACTATTTGAAAATTTTATTAGTTAACAAATCTAATTTTTAGACATTTTATATGAAGCTAATTTTTTGAAAACTTAAAAAATAGCCCATAAAGATATACTTCCAGAGATCGTAAAATGAAAAAGTAGGTGACTTCTGAAAGAGGAAGCAGACAGGACATGAGAATGCTGTGGCTGCCAGAACTTATTAAGCAATTTAAAATTATATAATTATATTTGACTAATTTTAGATATTAATGTCCACTGGTTAAAAGAAATATAGCTTATTTAGCCATTTAACTTATTCTGAAATCAAGTGCATAAATAGAATTCAATCTGATTAAAGTCGTCAAATATTTTGAGAAAATAAATTATGATAAATGCACGATGCGAATAATGAATGGCAAAGAAGATGAATTTGTTTAGATACTGTCAAACTGCATAGTCCAAGCAAGGATTCAAAAAAAATCCTTACCTGCCACTCAGGTGCGCTGTGCCAACCGTGCTCTTTCAGATTCCCTGTTCTCAGCAGCACCACCATAACAGAGAAAACACCAAAAAACAATGTTGGTAATTGTGGCCCTTTCTGTGTTGGAAAACAAAACCCAAAATTTGAAACAAAATATATACACAAAACTGAATTGATTTTTTTGGGAAAAGATCTCAAAACTGAAACAGATAATAAATGCTGAATAAACACAAAAAAGAAATGTCTTTATGAAAACATGTGTGAGATTCATGAAAACATGTGTGATATTCATCAAGGATAATGTATTTTGAAAATTGTTGTAATTTGTAATTGTGATTGGTGCTGGGTTGGTGCTCAGGCCGTTGAGTGGGTGCTCATATTTGAAAGGGTTAGTACTCTTAAAGTAGGGGTTTGGTGACTCCTTAGGGTTGGTGCCCTTCAACATTTTAATTGAATTTATTCGAGAAGCTGGATTAGGACAGTAGATCCTAGCAGCGTTTCTCACCACAGTTTTTCCCATCCTGGGTTTCCACGTAAAATCTTGTGCATTTTATCTTCATGTGGTTGCATCTCTTTCTGCATTCAGTTTCAATTTCTTTCAGTTTTCAAATTGAAAGTTAACAAGTTTCATTCAAGTTTATATTGATTAAGGGTTAAAAAAGTTATATCTACTACTGATTCACCCCTCCCCCTCTCAATAGTTAAATTGTGTCCTGCATATATATATATGTGTGTGTGTGTGTGTGTGTGTGTGTGTGTGTGTACATACGCATATGGCATTGTGTACTTCGTGTATACATACATATCTATACAAATACATATGCATATGCATACATACATACACACTTAGGTAATCATGAGGTTGTTTCTAACAAAATCAAAAGAATTAATTGAGACACTTGGATAATTAATCCAATTCTCATTTAAATAAAGATGAATGTTCTTATCAATGTTAATTAGATCATTTTATTTAAGAAGATGAATAAGAGCCTATCCCCACCACTGACAACTGGTGACTAAAGACCATCACCTGACCCTATGACTCTAGGTGACCAAATGACCAAGGGTTACTTATATCTAGGTTCCACGCTTAAATGGCAACTTTGACCTTTCCTTGCATCTGCATCCTCTATCCCTAATGATACAATCCCTCCCTTCTTCGAGGGCGATCCATCCTCCTACATACACAAGGTAGTTAGACATGATCTTATTAACCTATTGGTATCAATATAATAAACATTTATTGCTAGCATAATCCATCAGTAACAATGTTCATTAATATACATCAATATTCATCAATGTACACCAATATTCATCAATGTACATCAATATGCATCAATAAGCATATTTCAACATTAACATCTCATCTCCAAAAAACAGTTAAAATAGTGTTATTTGAAAGGTTCATCAAGGAGAGATGTAACACTATCTTCTAGCTTGTCCCATCTTATAGGAGTTCGGCACTATCTTCTGTACAATGCCTCAAATGGTGCCATCAAAATACTAGACTTCATTCAAAAAGAAGGTATACTTAAACAATGTACCATATAGCTTATCTTCTCGCAACCATTGAAGAAACATATGCAAGTGTCAGTAATGCTCTTCCTCATTCTTGGAATAAATCAGGATTTCATCCAAGAATACCAGTACAAACTTGTCTAGCCAATCTCTAAATACACTATTCGTGAGGTTCATAAATGATGTTGGGGTGTTGGTGAGACCTAAAGGAAGGACTATGAACTCATAAAGCCCATACCTAATTCTAAAGGTTGTTTTGAGAATATCTTCATCCTTAAGCCTGAATTAGTGGTAGCTCGACCTCAAGTATAATTTTGGAAAATACAGCAATCCCACATATCTGATTTAATAGATCATCGATACGCGACAGGGGAAGCTTATTTCTTATTGTAGTCTTGTTTAGCATACGATAATTTGCACTTAACCCCAGGGTCCCCATCTTTCTTTTTCACAAAAATTACCAATGCTCTTAACGGTGACACAATTGGTCAAATCAACCCCTTAACAGCTCTCGAAGTTGTGCTTTTATTTCCATATGTTATGTGGTCATCATACGATAAGGAGCCTTAGATATTGGTTCAATCCCTGATAATAAATCAATTAAGTGGAAGACCCTTTCAAGAGGTAACACTGGTAGTTCTTCAAGAAAAACATCTTGGTAATCTCGAAGGTAAGGGTATTTTTCTACAAAGGTTTATTCCTGCTTACTAGCTTCTTTTGTCCCTAAGCCATAATGATTGGATGATTCTTAGATCATCTTATCATCTTGAAAGATAATTTCTCTAGGCTCTTCTATCTCTTCCATCTTAACCGCAAACATCTGACATCCTTTTTGACATTTGTAAAGCATACATGTAGTTTCTATCAGCATTATTTCGAATTATGCCTGTCTATTATCCAATGCACATGGATCCGCTGTTGGAAGGTTGCTTGTTGTGAAGGTAGTGGATTCCTTTGTTGTTGTATCCCTTGGTTCCTACTTGGATATCGATTCGCGTAGTGTTCTCCGTCACAAGTGAAACATCCCCCTAGCAGACTTCTCTTCTATGATATCTTATTGGATGAATCCCCTTCTTTCTTGAAACTATTGGAGTTCTTCCTATCCCCTTTCATTTCCTACCTATCTACCCGTTACCCTTTTTCATTTCTTTCCACTTTTGTACTTTTCACCTTTCTTCTTAAAGGACTGAGAAGACTGAGTTCACTTGAATTTCTTTCAACTCTTATCCTTAACGACATTGTCTCTTTTGAGTCTCAATTCTTGTTTGACAGCCTTTTTGTACACATGGTGCTTGGCCCAAGGACATCCATTGCACAATCAATGTAGTTATTAAAAACCATTATAAACTTTTTGATCCTAAAGTATTTGTCAACCTGATATTGGGATACATATTTAAGTTTCTATTGGAAGAGGAAGTCAATTGGTGAAGGAAGAAAAAGTTTGTAAAAGACTACGCTACTAACTAGTAAGGAAAGAAGTTTCCGATTTGTAGGTGTAGTTAATTGATGTGATGAGATGAAAATGAAAATTTTCAAATGAGGTTTTACTTTCCAGTGTGGAAAAATTAAGGTTATATTTTCCAGCGAAAAATGAAAAAAATTATTTTCAGGCATGAGAAATACTTAATTCCAGCAGGCAATGACCACACTAAATAACCAATCAGCTAATTTGCCTAGATTTATGTAAACAAAATTGCATTCCTTTGCAATTATACACACATAATCATATACACTTGTACATATACAACATCAACATATACATATTTATACACTCAAGTGTGTGTGTGTATATACTATATATATATGTATATGTATACACACACACAAATTTATACAATGCCCCTTTTTGGGATCACCTTATATTTTGCCCTAAATTCACAAATCTAATTGAAACGAGGCACAATATAGTTAGAGATATAAACCTAACCCAGGAACGAGGTGAAATAAGTTTGTCTTGGAACTTGCAACCGAATTAGATAATTCATAATAATAATATAATCATAATACATGTAATACATCCACTCTTAGGGTTAAGAGAGAAATACTCATAGGACATGGGCTCGACCATAATGAGGGTTGAGATAGGAAAGACATGATGAGGTGCCCTAATTATCCCCAACCCTAGGCCCAAGAGTGGAAACTCTAACCCCCTTGGCCTCATGTGGTCATGACCATGCTCATGAGGAAGCTTACCTATCAGAGCCTATACACCATTCCCCTACATGTTATCCTTCTCACCTCTTATGATTGGGGATCTCGTTGAGATAGGAAGGACATGTTGAGGTGCCCTAATTATCCTCGACCCTAGGCCCAATAGTGGATTCTTTGTCCCCCTTGGCCTCATTTGGTCGTAACCATACTCGTGAGGTGGCGCACCTAGAGGAGTCTATACACCATCCATCAAGCTATCTTTCTCTCCTCTTATGATTGGGGATCCCTTAGTTACCTCGATAACTAACCCATATAGGCTCAGAGGGAAGATTGCAATAGAGTACCCTTAACTTGACCCTAGGCCCGACGAGAATCTTCATCCCCTTGGCCTCATCCAGTCCTTAACCAATCTCATGAGGTGGTGCACCTAGTGAGGCCTCAAAATAGTATTACTATAATTCCATAAGTTTTCTGTCTTTCTGTCCAATGTAACAACTTTCTATACTAGTATTTGAAAATTTTAATAATTAACAAATCTAATTTTTTGACATTTTAAATGTAGCTAATCATTTAAAAACTTGAAAAGTAGCGCATACAGATATATTTCACATTCATTTCCATCTGTATATGTAACAATATAGGCCACATACTCCAGATATCGTAGAATGAAAAGGGAGGTAACTTCTGAATGGGGAAGCAGCCAGGACATGGAAAGGCTGGGGCTGCTTGAATTTTTTAAGCAATTTTAATTTCTATTTGCCCAAATTTTTGATATTAATGTCCACTGGTTAAAGGAAATTTAGTCTATTTAGCCATTAATGCACTTTTGAGTGAAGTGCTAAATATAAATCTCAATTAAAGTCTTGAGATATATTGAAAAAATGAATTATGATAAATACATGATGTGAATTATGAATGGCAAAGTAGATGAATTTGTTTAGATACTGTCAAACTTCATATAGTCCAAGCAAGGATTCAATAAAAATCCTTAACTGCATCTCAGGTGCGCTGTATCAACCCTACTCTTTCAGAGCTCCTGTTCTTCGCAGCACCACAATAACACTAACAACACCCAAAAAAATGTTTGTAACTGTGGCCCTTTCTATGTTGGAAAAAAAGACCTAAATTTGAAACAAAAATTATATACAAATTTTGCATTTGTTTTTGGGGCAGAACTCTCAAAATTGATACAGAAAATAAACCTTGATAAGACCCCCAAAAAAAGTCTCTGCTTTACAATTTAAAATTAAAATCCTAAACAATGAGCGTATTTGAATATAACATAGAAAGAAATGTTTACTTGAAGCACAAAATTCCTCCAATGAAACTGCTAAAAGCAATGGACGGTTAACAGCTATTTAAAAAGAAAGGGCTTGCATTTAAATAGCGCACAATGAAACAGAGCAAAACATGATATACAAATATGTCACTCACATTTTGTGTTGCTGCAGTGCTTTCTCTCCTTGTCATTACCAGCGTCATCAATCTCGTGTGAAACGGTGGATGAGCAAAAATGCAATGTAAATATGGACCCATGCCCCAAACTGGTCATACAGAGCTTAAATCTAAAACAAGGCAATACACAGATCAAGCCTTGCATTTCCCTTTAAAGGTGTAGACATCAAAATCCTAGTAACAGCAACACTGGAACTAAAGATGGAGAATGTAGCTTCAAAATCATGAAATGCAGGGGCATTCGATCCAATGGTCCAGAGTACACAAGAATACATACTCTACAGTAAAATTATTTATGTGACAAAAAAGCCAAGATCAATGCAATCCAATGCAACAGCCGGATCACTTTCTTTCAAAAGATAAAGGCACCCGGGACAATTTTCTTCAAAAGGTAAAAGAAACTGTAAAATACAACAGAGTATGACTCATCCCAGAATGTGAGCAACTCATTACATCACCGAGGCGAAGTTTCTTCATGAGGTAACCTGCAAAGTATGATTAAGGTGTTAGACTCACTTTGACAGTGTCCAAACAAAAGCTTCCTTCCAGAGAAACCATTCAATGCAGAATTCAAATGAGGCAGTCACTTATTGCAGAGAAACTAACTCTTCAGAAGAAGAGGCATATAGAACAATAGACATTTGTTTTAACTTTTATTTTGACATTTCAACAGAATTGAGAATGGTTTACAATGATACAAGAACATGATTCTCAATAGATCTCAGTAGGGTAGCAGAGTCGCACCTAACTAATACCATGTAGCATGATGCAATAAAAAGCTAAGAGGAACTTCAAATCTAATAGTAATCCACACGAGATAAGCTACAACGAAAAAATCAATCACATTAAAAAACCTCTGATATATCTAGATTAGTTGTTTATTAAATGCTTTATTTAATTTGTTACCCTAGATATTTTTATTTTATGCTTTATTTATTTCATTGGCCTAAATATTTTTATTTTATGCAAGTGTTTTATTTTCCCTTACAAAGAGATTCACATATATGTCCAAATGAATGTGTGTGTGTAATTGTAAGGGTGAAAATTAATTACTTTTTCATCTCCATTTTGGCCTCAATTTGATATGTGTGTCTCTGCACATGTGAGTGTGTGCCTCAAAATTCACATGCCTTGTCTATGCTTCCACAGTTTGCATTATTTTCTACCAGAGAAGTTCCAACTATAACATCATAAAATTCATTTATCCTTTGTACTTTGATGGATGTCTATAACTTGTTCCAAAGCTCCCACTTCAGCACATGCAGGCAATATGCTGGTAAAGGTTGTGGAATTTGCCTTTGAATGTGTCTAGAGACTTTTTGTCAAATCTATTTTATGCATATCCTGAAATCAGTATGCCATGAAATAGCATTTCTTTGCCCGTTTGTTTCATGGAATTAGACTGGAATTGGCATTATCTAATTCCAGCTAATGCCAATTCCATGTTTGTGTCCATCTTACAAAATTGGAATTGAAATTTTCAAATTCCAATTTTGCCCCAAAATGGGAATATACTCTTCCACCTAAATAGGTGGAATTGGAATTGGTTATTCCAATTCCAATTTTTATAAAACCAGATTTAAGCTCTACATGTGTGTATATGTATGTGTATGTGTGTATATGTGTATATATATACATGTGTGTATATACACGTGTGTATATGTGTATATATATACATGTGTGTATATACACGTGTATATATAAACACACGTGTGTATATATATATCCACACATGTGTATATATCCACACGTGTGTATGTGTGTATATGTGTATGTGTATATATACACAAATGTGTGTATATGTGTGTATGTGTGTATACACACAGATGTGTATATGTGTGTATATATACACGCATACATGTGTGTGTATATATATGTGTGTATATACACATGTCTGTATATACACGTGTATATATACACATGTGTATATATATACCCACACATGTGTGTATGTGTGTATGTGTATGTGTGTATACACACACATGTGTGTATGTGTGTATTTATCAAAGTTCCATGACTCGCCGCGAGTCAGGCGAGTTATGATGACTCACAGGTCGAGTCGTCCCTGGCAGGTTTTCATGACCCGTGGCCATGACTCGACGAGTCATGGGTCATGACTCGCGAGACATGCGAGTCATGCCATGACTTGCCGAGTCCGTGGTCTATGGCCCGTTGACAATCTTTTGAAATTTTTACAGTTGGTAATCTGTAGCTCTTCTAAATTGGTAGGTACCTATTTCACAAAATATTTATTTCAAATTTTGGGTATAAACAGTGGTCAGAAAACTACCATAACATTAATAAAGCACTATTTTTTTGACAAAGAAGAACAAAATGCCTGCACATCACTCTGCCACAATTTTCGGAAACACATATTGCTGATTATTAAACTTGAAGAGGAATCCATGAAGGAAACTGTTTTCTGCTTGTTTCCTACAGGAAATAAGAAGGAAAATATGGAGAGAAAGACAAAGATGTTTTGTCTAAGAATTAGATATCCGTCCTCCTTCCTCGAAAGGACGGGAAAGAAGACGTGACCTTTAAGATTGTTGCTGAAATTTTAAAAGTGGAAAGAAAAACAATAAGGAAGGAATTTCTTTTATTATAATTGAAACTGCAGCCATATGAAACTGTGAACAGAATTCAAGCTTAACGCATCTGCTTCATAACAAATCACTACCATCAACAAGACAATAATGCAAGCTGATTAAACAAATGCAACATTCATTTCTGAACAATTAGTTTTGGCATATAATAATTGTTTGATTTCTGATATAAGATGATTATTAAATACTATGATTTTACATATGAAATTTTGTAATAGTATTGGTAACTCTGTATATCTATGTTTTCTATTTCCTTCAGCTACAATTTACGTTTGTACTTATGCGATGGATGTATGTTTATGTATGTGATCATATTAGCTTCTATTTGATGATGTTATAGTGTTTTTAAGCTTTA
>MU215993.1:44050-60022 GCA_018584345.1 Thuja plicata
TTCTCTCGGATTGAGTCAAGGTGACTTGTGGATCTAAGAAATCCACAAAATGGTTGGATCAACATCATGGACTTGATGTTACATTAAATATCTTAGATATTCTTGGATTTGAAGAAATCCACACTTTTGAATTTGATGCTTGATGTTACCTTAGGCATGTGGATCGGATCAATCCACACTTAGTTGATAATATCATAGGGAAGTCACTCATGTAGATATGAAGTCTACACCTTGGAATGATGACACGACTCATCGTACTGGGAGATAGGAATCTACCTTCATAGATATATCAACTATGATGCTACTGAATAAGGTATTCAGTATAGTTATGTTTTGTTACCTCTATCACAGGGTGATAGATTGAAAAGGGTACGTCCTACTATAGATGGGAGATCTATAGGTTAATCTTTTCCTCAAGTCCAAGAGGCAGTGTTAATATTATGGCCTTTACAGTCAAGATCAACGCTTATTTTTGGAATAAATAAGAGGACGAAATTAAGGAAATAATAATAGAATATATTGTGGTAATATATTTATTGTTATTAATTACCTTTTGTCAAAATGAATTAAATTAATTAATCAATATATATAAAGAGATAAAGTGCGATTTTGTAATAATAAATAATAAGCAGTTATTATTTATTTATTATAAAATTATAAGCCTCTTGGGTGGCCCAAGTCGGCTGACTCCTAGGAGAGGAGTTAAGCACTTCAAATCTCATATATATACGTTTTTGATCCAAGAGGAGAGAACACCAAAAACATAACGTGCTTTCTTCTCCTTCAAGGATCGAAATCATCCATTGTGCAACTTGGAGCAGCGAATTCCATCATGTATTATAGGATTGAATTCATCCTCTTGCTGGAGCGAAATCTTGCCATTAATGTGCGAATTTCAGTCAGCTATAGAAAAGCGAATATTGTTGTGTGAAGTCAGCAAGTTCATCAATGAGCAAACAATTGGATCAGCGAATTCATGGTGCAAACTGGAAATGCGATTTACATCAGATCTGAAGTATATAATTGATGTGTGAAATTATCCACTAAATCAAGGAATTGAAGGAAGAGCAAATTCAATATGCTTATGGAGTAATTCGTAACAGCCATTAAGCGCCAAGTCTTGACGGTGATTTGGAGCAATCACTAGCTGCCTTTAGTTGCCGAATTGGTGCGATTATTCCAGCACATAGATGTGGAAGAACTCAAGTAAAAGTTCAGGACTGCATATCAAGTGCAGATTAGGTGCAGTTATAATTGTAGATCGTAAGACACACACAGTGCTGGTTGATGTCACCTTGGAACTAAGTTGAAAGAAGCCCTAGGTGGGCTTATTGGCACATACATTGGAAAAGTTGAAGGCATAGTCAAAGTCTGATTTCCGGGTACTATCTTTCCTCCCTTGTGATTTCTTATATCATATCTTGTGCTTAGTTTTGTTAGATCTCTATAAATTGATATATTCCTTGCTAGAATCTGAAATACATTAACATGGGACAGCCATAAAGAAGAAGTTGAAGATGCACCTTCCATCTTTAGTCATTGAGAAGCCGTTTGGGGATGATGCAAAAAGGTTTCCAGCAAACATTTATTTATTTTTGAGCAAAGAGAAACAAAAAACAGCCATGAAAAATTATTAATTTATTTCGGTTAGGGTATTATCTTCAAGCAGTTTTATAGCAACAGATTATTATTATTATTATTAGAATTCTTTGAATATTATAATAAAATTCATGATTGTTATTTAAGTCATCTATAAAAATTAATTCAATTATCATTTTATAAATTAAAATATTATTTTAAGGCAAAAATAAGCAATGTTCTACAAAGGTACATGACACTGCAGTTAGTTCTTTCATCTATACTTTAAAATGAGACAACTGCTTCAGGCTCAGAGTGCTAAGCTCCATGGGGAACTTTTTGCATGGAATGTTTTGATAAGGATGTGGCCTTTCCTTTAAAAAATCTCAGCTATTTTAGATTTTTTGTTGTGATGCATGGAATGGTATTGAATTGGCAGGTGGTAGTAGATGGTGCTAACAAATTTGTACTTTCATGCATCGTTCACCAATGGATGGGTGGGTTGATAGTAGATACATAAAAGAAATTGAACGAAGCAACCTGCCTGTGTTAAGAGTTTGTATTGATTCCTAATCAATATTTAACCAAATTTTGTAATCATAGTGTGCAGCATGAGCTTCAGCAGATGTGTTTACCTTGCCCCATATTAATTTTGTCGTTACCATGGTTATAGTATTGTTGGAGAAATGAATTCAACCAAAGATGGGTGAAGTGCGAATCATCATGGTTGATCAAATATAATCTAAAATTGTTTCCAGAGCCACTAAATACTCTGGTGTGATGGTTTGCAGACCCCTGACATGACTATTATGACATGCATTCTCTCATCTAGCAACAGCAATGGAGATGTATATGCTGTGGCCAATTTTTTGACCCACAACAAGATTCAATGCCTTCATGACAGCCCTTGGTGCTACACTACCTGTTGTGCATCATGAAAAAACATGCAGTTGGAAGGGAGACAGAAAAGAAAGAGCCACTGGGAAACAAGAAATAGACATGAAAAGAGGAAATGGTGTAAAGAAGAGTGGGGTACATGGTACATGGTGTTTGCAGCCACTGTGATTTCCACATCAGGATGTGGGCTGTCTAGGTTTCAACTTTTAACAATCAGGTCAAAGGATCGGTGAGCTAGGGAGCACAGTAAGGGAACTTTGGGTAACAATGTAGGTCTTAAAGAATCTAAGAAACTGGAAAGCTGTGTGGGTGAAAGTGGAGAAGTCAAAAGGTAGGGTATTTTTTAACTTTTTCAATGGATTTGAAGGCATAGGTGACATGGGGATGATGCAAAAATGTGAGGTACAGCATTGGTGAGGAAGAAGAGTGTAAAAGGCAAGGTTGCTGACTCCAGTTTGGCCTCGGGTTCGAGTTCGCAGGTTTGGAAAAAACTTTTGGGGCGTTGGGTTCGTTTTAGGTTTGTCCATACAAAAACATATAAAAATCAGAAATACATACATATTTACACCAGTAATTAAGTTCAAAATACACCACCATATCAATAGTCAAATAACATAGCAAAATACACCATCATATTAATAGTCAAATATTAGTCAAACTCGAATGTGATGATATATATCAAAGTTAAAAAAATAATAATGTCAAGTGTCAACAATCAGCCATCATTGATCATTGATCAAATATCATATGGGTCATCAAAAATATCATCATTATCCATATTAGATGACTACCTTCCTGTAGGTCATTTGACTTGGGTTTACTTGATATGACAATCATATGTAATTATGAGTTCTACAGACTGTAGTCTCAAATTCTCAATAGACTGTGAATAACATTTATAGATAACAACTTGATGACTATCATATGACATATCCATGGCTCTTCTTAGAACACTATGATACATAGGATGCTCTTCCTTAGAACACTATGATCTCTCTTTTGATACCACTATCATTTGAAGTTTACTATGATTCCTATGATCTCTCTTTTGATACCACTAACATTTGAAGTTTACAATGATTCTCGTGATGGCTTATTTGTACAGTGTCTTTGAGGGAAGGAGCTTTCACAATCCACAATACCAGACATCTGTTTTTGGGTCTACACATGGTTATAATAATATGGAACTAACGCATACTCCTTGTAATAGGCGCCTAACTGTGCTACAAACAAGGTTTACAAACCTTACCCTCTTTTTCCAGAGCACAGGTTTTCCACTCCTAGGCCAACTCAGGCTGTATCACAAGGTCTTTACGCATATTAAGAGTGCTTATTTTTCAGTTTATTGTACTTTTTAGTGTGTCAATAATTTGGATAGGGCTTAAGGTATCATTAAAGTAATGAATTGGCCCTAAGATTTTAACATGGTTCTAACCCTTGCTCACTATCATCTACAGATCACTGCCCCTACACAATTGATAGAGTGCTGAAGTCAGTCATTTGAAAAATCTGATAGTGTTTCCAGACCACTTAGGACTACATACAAATATCAAGGCCAAAGCAGTGGCTATTGTAAGGTAAATAGAATAAGATAAGGAAAAAGCATGATGAAAATTTCTACTTGAAGAAGACTCAATGCTAGGTTATCGAACCACTCAAAAAAGTGGAATGAAATAATTGGGAAATAAAGAAATCATTCCAAAAATCATGATGAGAAGAAAGAATTTTGAGATACCATACAAACATCTCATAAGGATAAGAAATATCGAGGCAGGTCTAGGAGCCAATTAGTTAGCAAAAAAGATGGCAAGATAATTTAAACTTGCCATTTTACCTCCATGGTGATGAAGATGATACATGAAGATTGCAACAAAGAGAAAGAGCTTGCTTTCATTAATAATTGTAAAGCTTGTGCTCAGAATTGTAAAAACCTTCGTGGATAACAAATTATCTTTCAACGTACTCATTAGTGCCTATCATGTTTGAATCAAACAAATGAGATTGATAAAACGAACAAAAAATGTACTGGATAAATGGTGAAAGGCACTAACTTCTATTTTTTGCTTACTAGCTGTTGGAATAGACTTGGAGCTGACGAAGGGATATTTCCCCGCAGGCATAAAAGTATGTGCTTATATTTGATTTTGGAAATTCAAAGCCATATTTCTGTTTTTCAATTTGGTGAGTTCACAACTTAGTGCCTACTAGGAGTTGGCATCTCAGCCAACAATTTGCCTACGTGTAGGAGCTTTAACCTTGGGTGTCCTTCAGCGTTCCATGGGGAGACATCCCCTCCCTTGAAATCCCCGCATTTCCAGGTCAGGGATGTCTTCGAGACATGGAGACAAGGGAAAGGTGTCCCCCCGCCGTTCCTCCAACACCACCCAATCACATGAAACATCCCCAAGACGCTAGGGACCCAAGATGTCTCTCGAGAGCCTTGGGGATCTAATGAAGGGATATTCTCCTATAGGCAGAAAAGCTTGCACTTATATATGATTTTGGAAATTCAAAGTCATATTTATGTTTTTCAAATTGGCGAGTTAACAACTTAGTACCTACTAGGAGTTGGCATCTCAGCCAACAATTTTCCTAGGTGTAGGAGCCTTAACCTTGGGTATACTTCAGGGTTCCATGGGGACACATTCCCACCTGAAAATCCCCACATTTCCAGGTCAGGGAAGTCTTCAAGACATGGCGACGGGCAAGGTGTCCCACCACCGTTCCTCTACCACCACCCAGTCACTCAAAACATCCTTGTTGAGGGGTGTTTTGACACACTCGTCAACATGCAGGTAGAACAACAAATGCACCACCTCTCCCAGAAAGGAAACCAACCTCAAGATATTGATAACCCCAAGGTCCCTTTGTGTTAGGTCATGACAATGATGGATAATTCAGTGGCATATGTAGGTGTGCCTGTACAAGGGGTTGCTGGTAATCAAGTAAACAAATAGTTAAATGCACGAGGAGACCAGCAAATAAGATAACAATGTATGAGTAGGCTGCTCCAATCACCTATTGCACAAGATTGGACAGTTTTAGCACTATATTAGCAATAAGAAAACTTGCATACATGAAAAACCTGATTTATAACAGCAAGTTGTTGAAAATTCACTCCTAAACTAATCAGATCTAAAAAAATTGACACATTTAGCACTATATCAGCAATAAGACAACTTGCATACATGAAAAACCTGATTTATAACAGCAAGTTGTTGAAAATCCACTTCTAAACTAATCAGATCTTAAAAAAATGAAAAAAGATGAGGGTGGTTAACAAGAGATTTCAAAGAAATGAAATAACGAACAACACATAAGGACATCAACCATTCAAATACTTAGCTTGCATAAAGAAGGTTAGATTCAATCACATAACCACAAAATTATAAGCTCGCCATCCACAACTTATAAAATTCATAGTGCAATCTTCAAAGAAAACAAAAACGAAAGATTTCTCAAATTTCATCGAATTGCACAGCCATACCATCCATGCGCATATGCAAGATAAAATTATCCTCCAAAGCACCAATATAAGTGATTAAATCAAATTATCTACCACAACAAACAAGTATTTAACAACTAATACCAATTAAATGAATTGTTGGGTAAATACTATGAACATACACATGGCTCTTGAATCTGAAATTTTATTCAAATTCACAAAGTCGGCAAGAATGCACACTGAGAAAGCAACACCATATATCTATTAAGTTCCAATAAACAAATCCCAACCCTTTTTTACATAGCAAATTCAAGTTTAAATAGAAAACTCAAAATCAAAATCAAAAATCCCGTAACTAGGGTTTTGGGGCATTTTTCTAGGTCGAAATAAAATAAAAACAGCAGTTTAACTACCTAAAACTACTACTAAACTATTACATAATAGATTGACAAAAAGTTCCGTGAGTTTACAACTCGAAATGGCCTTCATTCATGCACAAACGTGCCCTAAAATCATGGGATGAAACTCAAGTTTGGGCGGCTGGAACTGAACTCGCCCAAATCCACTTTTCTTGCATTTTACTTGAGTTTTAACTATAAAAGTGAGTTTCATCATTTGATCGACCATGGAGATGACTGAATACAAGAAAGCAAGCATCTGAAAGAAAATTCTCTGTCCGAAAAACTACCACAATAGTGAAAACGTGGCTTCTCTTTACTCTTGTGTTTCTCACTTGCTAGCAAATGCAAAACCATAAAAATGATCCCAAAATTTATCCACAGATTCAGAGATGTGCCACAAGCGTTGGGTAGATAGTTCTGAAGGTGTTCATAGCCTCATGGATTTTGTTGATGTCTGAGATCTGCACAGCAGACAGGAGTCAGTAAACCATTCAATAGTTTTATTGAACTAACTAAGAGCAGGAAGCAAACTAACAGAGAACAAAAAAAAATACCTAAAAGCGTCAGCACCATCGCACTCTGAACAATTTAGCCCAAAACTTTTCAAGGATCGGGGGTGTGGCATCCCCAAAACCTTTCGAAGATTGGGTGGGGGGGCATCCCCGAAACTTTTCGAGCTTTCGAGGGTGAGGGTCAGGGATGTTGGCATCCCCGAAACCTTTCGAGCTTTCAACTGTCTGGGGTGTGGGCATCCCCGAAAGATCACCCCCGAAACCTTTCGAAGGTCATTCCTGAAACTTTTCAAATATCATCCCTGAAAGATCATCCCCGAAACTTTTCGAAGATCATCCTTCATCCCCAAAACATTTTGAAGATATCCTTGAAACTTTTCAAACATCATCCTCAAAAGTTTTCAAAAGTCGGGGATTTCGAGGTCCTAGACCCATTTCGAGGGTCGGAGAACTTGGGACCCCCAAAATCTCGAAATTGACTTTCCGCTATTCCTTCAAAATTTTGAAGGGAAAACCATGGTTTGGGGGATTGTGTGCCTTGAAGGCCATTGCCATCCCCGAACCCTCAATACTACAAAAGCTAGAAAACAAAAGACCAAAAAAGGAAAAACGAAAACGAAAAAAAGAAAACAAAAGGGAGCGAAAAGGAGACTTCATCATCCGAGCTCCAAAGTATTGAGAATTTCTTCACAATCTGACTTCCTCGCGGCTTAGATGATGAAACCTTCTAAAACCCACCAACACGAGGAAACATAAGGCGACAAAAAAAGAAAGAAAGAGGGGGTCCCCACTTGTCCAAGTGGGCAAGTGGGGTGTGAGTTGTGAGGCACAACAGTCCCCAAGACGCTGGGGACCCAAGACATCTCTCGAGCATCCCAAAGATGCCATGGAGTCTCCTACACTAGGATAGCAAAAAGCAACTTCTTTTTATTTTTAGTGCCTAGGACCAAACCCTAAAGGCACCTGGGCCCTATCTGTGCCCTCTTTCCACTACAAAACACTCAAAAATCCTCTCATTTTGTCACTCTTTGTTTGCTGATTTTTGTAACAGATAGGTGAAGAAGAGAGAAAAGAGTGAATGAAGGAGTGAAGGAGAGGGATTGAGTTTTTGCAAGTGCAAAAAGGTTGACAAGGAGCAAGAAAAAGAAGAGGAAGTGATTTCTACGCCAACTTCAAGGGATTTATCAAGCACAAGGTAAAATGAAAAATGAAGAATAAACATAATGAATCCATGAATATGCATTTGCAGCCATATGGATTCATTTCAATGTTAATTCTTCATTTTTCATTTTGTCATCAACATTCAACATCAAATGATTCATTTTTTTCATTAAACTAGGCTGAAAGAAGGCACTTATAGAATGTATATTGTTTATTGCAATGTCACAATGAGCTCTCATGATATGAGTGAGGATGAGGTAGAGGTTCAATCTCACAGTGAAACTAAATCTGAATATGAACCTAAGGTTAAGGGGGTTGACCATAGGGCTAATCCTATAGCCCGAACTAGTTCCATGGCAAGTGCAACAAGTAGTATAGAGTGCCCCTCCGCGTTGTTGGAAAAATATGTGAAGGGTCCATTTGATCATAAGTCTCCTCTCAAACAGTTTGCATCGAAAGTATTACTACCAGTCAAGTCAGGGTCAAGTGGTGGCAATGCAAGTTTTGTGGTGTAGAATGGTATGGCAGCATTACTAGAGTTAATGCACACCTTTTTATTCCAGGAAAACGTGTGGGAAGATGTGGCTTTTTGAATAAGGGAAGAAACTCAAATATAGAATGGAGATAAACAAACTTTGGGGTATTCCATATGACACTTCAGCTACACCTAACTCTATTGCTTTGTCTAGGAGGGCACATGTTCAGAAGAGGAGGCCACAGAGTATTGGTCATACTTTGGAAATGAGAGTAGGAGTGATTCCACAGCCATGTTCTTCTTCCAATGACGTTGATCATGCAGGCAAGGGTAGAGGGAAACAAAAGTTGCAAAGTAACCCCATAGCTGAGTTGTTTAATGTGTAGTTGAAGGATGAGATAGATGATGTCCTTGGCAAGTTCTTTGCCAATGGCATCCCATTTCAAGTAGCTTTATCTCATTATAAGAAAATGATGTCGATGGTCGCAAGGGGATGACCATCATATGTGCCACCAAGTGAGACCAAATTTAGGACCACGATCTTAGATAAAAACTATTCCGAGATCAATGTGTTGAAGGAGAAGATGAAGAAATGTTGGATGAAGACTGGATGTAGCATAGTCATGGATGGGTTGACAGGTCCACTCACCAATATCATGTTTACATGTACAGAGGGACGATATTTTCTTACGGCAATTGATTGTTCAAGGCATCGCAAAGATGATTATTTTCAGTTTTACATCCTCAAGGAGGCTATTGAGGAGGTTGAGCCACAAAATGTGGTCAAAGTAGTGACCGATGCAACACGTGTGCAAAGCTGCAAGGAATCTTATTGAGGCAGCTTACTGACATATTCGGTGGACTCCATGTTGTGTGCATGCCATGAACAATGCACTCAAGGACATGGGGAAGATAGAGTGGATCAAAACAATGGTTAATAATGCTAGAGATGTGCAGATGTCTATATGCAACCACCACACTGCACATGCACTCTCCAAGAGCCTCTCTAAGAAGGAATTATTGAAACCCATTGAGATCAAATATGCACCATATTTCATTCCCTTGGAGAGAATGCTTGAGTTGCAAGACTTACTGCAACTCATGGTTATGACAATAAATAAGAAACAGTGGGCCAAGTCCAAGACAGAGCAAGGGAGGAGGGTGAAGGATATAATGAAGAGTGATGTAGTGAAGCCAAATATAGTCTCCATCGTTGCTCCAATTTTCTAGGTCATCAAATATGGGGACGAGGATGCACCTTGATGGGGTGCAGGTCGGAGGGTCCAAGAATGGACTGTCCAAACATACAGCCCAAAGCAACAACAACGGAAACAACCAGTAACACAGAAATACAATCAACATATGAGATCTATTTCCATAAAACAGCAATTACATTCAACATGTCGGGCTGTAAGGCCTTCCCGGTTACGGCCAATTACAAAGATATAAATCTAAGATCTATCACAGATCTTTCGCAAGTTTCAGATCACCTCCTTAACTAGTCCAGATCTGTGACACACCACACAGCAACCTGATAGGAACTCCAAGACAGAATCTAAACTTGTGCTCGCAAGCCACCAAGCAATCTTCTTGCCTACTAAGCCAACATGCTACTAGCCCACCAAGGTATCTTCCACCAAATTCAGATCCGCAGACCTTACATCAACTCTTTTCACACCCTCCAATCTGATCTCTTACTCTCTACCTAACACTCTTTATTTATACCCAACTAAGCCACAAGTCAGCCTTGTAAATTACAAATTAAATAAACCCTTACATTAAATACATATTCAAGCCACAAGTCGGCCTGTAAACAAATATTAAATTACCCAGTTGGTCATTTCAATCCATTAAATGCACATAGGATAAAGATCCAAGACCCAAATAGGTCCACACACATCCCCACGATTGATCCACGTCACGATCACATGCTACACGAATTAAATGCATCAAGTCGGCCTCCCAAATCCGCAAGAACACCAGTCGGCAAGCCAAACTGTCGAGTGTCAGCAAATTGTCGAGCATCAACAAACCAACAAGCATCGCCGAGCAAGTGTGACGACCGAGCTCCCTTAAGCATCGTTGAGCCACAATACATGTCGAGCAACCAACACATGTCGAGCAATACCATATAAACCAAGCAACAGAGTGTGTCGAGCCCTTCAGCGACTGAGCTCCTCAACCAACACCACACCCAATAACGACCGAGCATCCACCCTTCTTTGACCGAGTAACACTCGAAGTACTCTCCAAAGTAACTACCGAGCGCCCCTCCAAGAACTCCAAAGTAGTCACCGAGCAAACCCATGATGCTCCTGCATCAAACTCCCTAGGTAAATAGAAAAGTGTGTCCCACACTTTGATGCCAAAAGAAATCTCTGCAGCCAGCTTCATCTTTACCAAAGGCTTCCACTCCATTAAGGATAAGAGAACCAATCTACAAATCATCCACATCTGCTTCAACCATACAAACACCAAAAGGGTCTGTATCATGACTAACCAATCAGTATGCAACTTATCACCACAACCCATCTCAGCAATAAGAGTATCCAACTCTACATTCGCAGTAATAGCATGTAGATCCAAAGCCAAATCCATATCAACAGCAATATGAAATCCCTCATCAACACAAGCCTTACTCACAACACCAACGATCTCATTGCTCACAACAAGATGCTCTGCAACATGTAAATCATCACCCACAGCATCCTGATTATCCACGAACAGGTGCTCTGCAATTTCCATGTCAAACACAACCAACTGATCATGAAAACAAGTCTCCATCAAAATGATCAACAAAACCAACCTCCACTCAACAAGATCAACCTTCCATCTTTGCAACCATCGATCCATCTGCAAGTCCTCTGCAATTGTAAGTCAGAACCACGATCTGCCACCTCACAACAAAGATATACAGGACTCCAGAAAGAACAATCCACCACAAGATAGAACTCTGCTCTGATAGACTTCACCCAACCCAAGGTCCTGGTGCAAACTGCCTCACCCTCGGCGATCTGTCCACACACCCAGGAACTTCAAGCTCTGATACCACCTGATGGGGTGCAAATCGGAGGGTCCAAGAATGAACTGTCCAAACATACAGCCCAAAGCAACAACAGCGGAAACAACCAGTAAAATAGAAATACAATCAACATATGAGATCTATTTCCATAAAACAGCAATTACATTCAACATGTCGAGCTGTAAGGCCTTCCCGGTTACGGCCAATTACAAAGATATAAATCTAAGTTCTATCACAGATCTTATGCAAGTTTAAGATCACCTCCTTAACTAGTCCAGATTTGTGACACACCACACAACAACCTGGTAGGAACTCCAAGACAAAATCTAAACTTGTGCTTGCAAGCCACCAAGCAATCTTCTTGCCTCCTATGCCAACATGCTACTAGCCCACCAAGGTATCTTCCACCAAATTCAGATTTGCAGACCTTACATCAACTCTTTTCACCCCCTCCAATCTGACCTCTTACTCTCTACCTAACACTCTTTATTTATACCCAACTAAGCCATAAGTCAGTCTAGTAAATTACAAATTAAATAAACCCTTACATTAAATACATACTCAAGCCACAAGTCAGCCTGTAAACAAATATTAAATGACCCAGTCGACCATTTCAATCCATTAAATGCACATATGATAAAGATCCAAGACACAAATAGGTCCACACACATCCCCACAATCGATCCACATCACAATCACACGCTACACAAATTAAATGCATCAAGTCGGCCTCCCAAATCCGCAAGAACACCAATCGGCAAGCCAAACTGCCAGGTGTCAGCAAACTGTCAAGCATCAGCAAACCAACAAGCATCGCCGAGCAAGTGTGACGACCGAGCTCCCTTAAGCATTGCCGAGCCACGATACATGTCGAGCAATACCGTATAAGCCGAGCAACAGAGTGTGTCGAGCCCTTCAGCGATCGAGCTCCTCGGCCAACACCACACCCAACAACGACCGAGCATCCACCCTTCTTTGACCGAGTAACACTCCAAGTACTCTCCAAAGCAACTACCGAGCACCACTCCAAGAACTCCAAAGTACTCACCGAGCAAACCCATGATGCTCCTACATCACACCTACTCTTGGAGAGGTGTATGAGTGCATTGATTTTATGCTTGACCAAATGAGGGTTGCGTTGTGAGAGCACCCCACATTATCTTTCTATATTGAGCACATTCAGCCAATCAAGTTTTCTATATTGAGCACATTCAGTAGAGATGAGATAAGCTCAACACTCCCTTGCATATGGTTGCCTATGCATTGAATCCTAAGTGGTAGAATACTACGCCTAATAGAGGTACACTGATACAAGACGTTGAGGTGGATGCAAGGTTCTTTAGGTGCATTGAGAAGACGTGTGATTCTTTTAATGCCAACCAGATTCGCACTAAGTGGACCAAATTAGCCGCACTTAAGTGTTATTCAAAGGCTGCCAAGATGGCTATGGCAACTAAGGCACAAAAGGGCCCAATTTTGTGGTGGAATTGTCATGGACTAGAATGCAAGACCGCCACTCTAGCCATTCGATTACTATCTCAGGTTTCTAGTTCTTCAACTGCTAAGACGAAATGATCTACTTATAGCTTCATCCACTCTCTTAAGAGGAACAAACTTACCTCTAGGAGAGAAAAGAAGCTTGTGGCTATACATAGTGCTTTGTGTCCCATTGACTGCAAGACACATGTGTACAAAGAGTGTCCAACAGCCTGATGGGATGTAGAGCTAGAGGAGTCAGCACAAATTGATGAGGATGCTACAACTTCATATGCAAGGCTGGTTGGTGTTGTTAGTTTGACAGAGCTTGACCATGAGGAGTCCAGTAGTTCCAATGATGAGGAGTTTGCCTCAGGGAAAATATATATGCCTCCCTTCACTACATTTAGACATTTTCATATCATGCTACTCGTTTAATCATCTTTATGATATTCATATTTTTAATATAATAGAAATCTCCAATTTGATATTTTCATTTGCCAAATTTTATTTATTCATTGTTCAAGTATTTAAAATTTTAGTGTTTAGTATTACTGTATTTGCAATTTTTCTATTTACTAGTATAGGATGTTAAGGTGAAGGCATGGTTCTTTGCGTGCATTGAGATGACGTATGATTCTTTTGATGCCATCCAGATTTGCATTGAGTGGAGCAATTTTGCCACACTTAAGGGTTATTTAAAGGAAGCAAAGATAAATATGGCAACTATGGCACAGGAGTACCCAATTTTGCGGCAAAACAGCCACGGACCAAAATGCAAGACCATCACTCTAACCATTCGATTACTATCTCAAGTTTCTAGTTCTTTAGTTGCTGAGAGGAACTAGTATACTTATAGCTTCATCCACTCTCTTAAGTGGAACAGACTTACCTCTAAGAGAATAGAGAAACTTGTGGTTGTACATAGTGCTTTGTGTCTCATTGACAACAAGACACATGTGTACAAAGAAAGTCCAATTGCCCGATGGGATGTAGAGCCAGAGGGACCAGCACAAATTGATGAAGATGCTACAACTTCAGATGCAAGACACATTGGTGTTAGTTTGGTAGAGCTTGACCACGAGGAGTCTAGTAGTTCCAATGATGATGAGTTTGCCTTAGAGGATGATTGTAGGCCTCCCTTCACTGCATTTTGACATTTTGCTCTAGTTTTGATATCATGCTACTCATTATAATCGTCTTTATGATATTCATATTTTCAATCTAATTGAAATCTCCAACTTGACATTTTCATTTGTCAAATTTTATTAAGTATTCATTGTTCAAGTATTAAAATTTTACTGCTTAGAATCACTATATTTGCAATTTTGCTATTTTATTAATTTACCAAAGTTTCATTTGAAATGTAATTCTTATACATCTTTTTATAACTAGTTCTTTCTTCCCAAACTTCCTTGGAAACTGTCCATCTATCTGTCTTGCGTCTAAGATAATGAGATCTGGTTCTTAGTTGCACTACTATCAATCTAACCTTACCCTTAATTGTCATACTCAAGTAGTCTTTTTCTTCATGCTCCAACATGAGGTTGAACTCTTTAATATAATGTGATTTTTTTGGCCAATTTGCTCTGTCCACATGCCAGTCCTAAAATTTTCTAACACAAACCTTTTTATCTGTTCATTAGTGTTGGGGCATTTTCGCAAATTAATGTCACATTTGCTCATTAAGCTATATTCTCACAATCTATAATCAACACAACTCCTAAAGGCAGAAATTGATAGTTTTTTTGCCAGTTCTGTGAGTGTAATAACAATACCCAGAAATTGATAGTTCACAACCAGCCCTGTAACTTGAAAAACATTGCTGAGGTCTTCCTACATATCATTCTGCAACTACATGTATGCTCTATGGCCACAACTTGTACAAATCATGGCATCATATCCGCCCTATGCAGGATTTGCACATATTACAATTACAAAGAAGATTGTCAAGACTCAATGGTACATATATGTTACATTTTACATCCACAGTATAGATGAAATTCAACTAATCATGATATTCTGTGGACCATGTTGAGCTCTTCTTTGCCACAAAGCAATCAATGTTTATTTTGAATGTTTATAGATAGCTGCGAATTCATGTTTTGGAGTCCAAACAGATTAGTGCAATTGCATATCCAAATTAGATATACTATTGTTTTCCCCATAACTGAGCCTCAATTGGGTCCCCAAGATTTGCACATAATACAATTTCAAAGAAGATTCTCAATGATGCATATTTGTTGTATTTAACATCAGAACACAGGTGAAATTTGAATAATCATGACATTACAGTTGTTAATTGCCACAGGGCAATCAATGTTTCTTTTGGATATTTACAGTGAGCTGCTAAATCAGGTTTTGAAATCCAAATGGGTTAATACCATTGCATATTCAAATTAGATATATAGTTAGTCTCATAATTTAAGTCTCGATCAATGTTTCAGTTTTTATCAACTGGTACAATAATGACTGCGGAGGGATCTCCTACTAAAAACTGATACATGATTTAATTGCAAGAGATTGTCTCTTAATTCTCAGAATTTAAACAGCTTCATTATGCATCCTATCTGTCAAACCAGCATTCAGGACTCACCACTGCGCATTTGACACCAATGCCGGACCCTAGAGCTTCAAACTGCTCTGCAATTTGAAGTGCCAGCTCCCTGCAAGTAATAGGGAAGAATAAAACTATCAATTGAGCATGCCACAAACACCAGCACACTATATCTTAATATTTGTGATTTTATATCAATACCTGGTTGGTGAAAGAACACAAGCAAACAATGGATGTGGTTTCTCAAGAAGCGCCTGCAAAATTGGAATTGCAAATGCTGCTGTTTTCCCAGAACCTGTTTGTGCCAACCCAATGAGATCCCGCCCTGAAAGTACATGCAACAGACAAGTAAGAGAAGTGCAAGTTGTCAATAGGCACATTAAGAGAAGTGCAAGTTATTAATAGGCACATTGAGGGTATTAAAATTGCATACAAAAGACAAAAAAGT
>MU215994.1:3646-19161 GCA_018584345.1 Thuja plicata
AAACACAGAGCAATATAACATTAAATCAACTGTACCAACATAATCATTTATTACCAGTACCAGAATACCAGAATGGCGAGGAAATGTTATTACTTTATTTGAATAAAATTGCAAATAGTAGAATACAAGGAGGCCAATTTGCAAACAATAAACCTGGGTAAGAAGGACGTACCCAAGGAGATCCCCATAGGAGATGATTGGGACCCAGTATTGAAGGCGGCAGCTTTTAAGATCTTTCTTGAATACAAGGATGTATTCGCGTGGACCTACAAGGACCTGAAAGGAGTACCACTAGAGTTGTGTGTCCATCAAATACCGTTGATACCAGGAGCAAGACCGGTACGTAGACGACCTTACCGAATGAACAAGAACTATGCAGCCAAGGTACAAGAAGAAATCACAAAAACACTGGAAGCAGGAATCATATTCAAAGTACAAACTAGTGAGTGGGTATCTCCTATAGTCATATTATTGAAGAAGGAAGGGAACCAAATCCGGATATTTGTGGACTTTAGATGCTTGAATGCGGTAACTATAAAAGGCCCCTTTCCAATTCCTTTCCCTGAAAGTATCCTAGAAGAGGTGGCCGGCCATGAAATATACTCCTTCATGGACGGGTTTTTAGGCTATAACCGAATCAGCATCGTTGAGGAGTATTAGCTGAAAACCACATTTGTAGTTGAAGATGGGGGTGTATGCTTATAACAGAATGTTTTTTGGACTGTGCAATGCACCAACCACCTTTCAAAGGATCATACTGTATATCTTTCATGGTATGTCTGTAGGGAATTTTAGAGCCTTCATGGATGACTGGTCAGTTTATAGTAGAAAGGAGCACCACCTCAAGATCATTGGCGAATGCATGGATCGATGTCGAAGGGCCAAACTAGCCTTGAATCCCAAGAAATGCAGATTTATGGTTCCACAAGGCAGACTCCTTGGCCATATAGTATGCAAGGAAGGATTGAAAACAGATCCTGACAAGATCAGGATAATTCTGGATATGGAAGCTCCATCGGATGTAACTGGTGTGAAGTCCTTCTTGGGGCATGTGGGGTACTACAGAAGATTTATAAAAGGTTTTGCGAGAGTATCTCTATCCTTAAGAAAAACTAACCAGAAAAGGAGAACGGTTTTGTTGGGAGGAAGAACACGAGGCTTTCCAGGAACTAAAGGAGAGACTAGTGGGTGCTCTGATTCTCATATACCCCAATTGGGACAAATAATTCCACGTCCATGTGGATGCATCTAATTATGCAATAAGTACTACCCTAGCACAAATTGGGAAGGAAGGACTAGATCATCAGATGTACTTCGCGAGCAGGCTACTATCAAAAGCAGAGCGGAATTATAGTACCACTGAAAGAAAAGCACTAGGTATGGTTTATGCAGTTCAGAAATTTAAACATTACTTATTAGCTACTCCCTTTACATTTTTTGTTGATCATCAAGCACTCATGTATCTTGTGAATAAGCCTGTGACCCAAGGGAGAGTAAGCAGATGGGTAATCAACCTATAAGAATTTACTTTTAAAATCATAGTTCGGCCAGGCAAAAGTCATGTAATTGCAGATCAATTATCAAGAATCAAGTCGGGGGAAGCCCCCGGAAGTGGAATAAATGAGGATTTCCCTGATGCCCACTTATTTAAAATTGCCATACTACCACACTGGTACGAAGGGATAGGGCAGTACCTGTCAACTGCTACCTTTCCGAAAGAAATGCTAGTAGCAGAGAAAAAAATTTGCTCTTAAGAGCGGGACATTCAAGTTGATAGAGGAACTGTTGTATAAGATGGGGCCAGAAAGGGTAATAAGGAGATGCGTGATGGAGGAATAAATTCCGGGAGTCTTGAGAGAATCCCATGAACGGTTGGCAGGGGAGCATATGGGGCCTGATGCAACAGCTCAGAAGGTGTTGTTGGCAGGACTTTGGTGGCCCACATTGTATGCAGATGCTCGAGAATGGGTCTTGAGTTGTGATACGTGCCAAAGGGTAGGCAAACCCCTAAAAAGAGACTTTATGTCGTTGTTCTCGTCACAACCACAAGAATTGTTTGAACGATGGGGGTTGGACTTTGTAGGGCCCCTACCTATTAGCAATAACCACAGATGCAAATACATAGCGGTGGCAACTGAATATCTTACAAAATGGGCCGAGGCACGAGCACTCCCAGACAACACAGCTCTCAGTCCGGCAAAATTTCTATATGAACAGATAGTAACAAGGTTCGGGATACCACTCTAGCTAACTAGTGACATGGGGTGCACTTTGTGAATCAAACAATGACAAGTGAGTATAAAACTTTCCATTCATTTTCTAGTCCATACTATAAAGGGGCGAATGGTCAAGCAAAGGCCACAAATAAAATATTGGTAACAATTTTATACAAGACTTGCAGAGTTGAGAAGGGAGATTTGGAAGAAAGGCTTCCAGTGGTTCTGTGGGCTTACAGGACGACCTACAAGGCTACCACTGGGCAAACCCCCTTTCACTTAATGTACGGGCAAGAGGCTGTGATGCCTATGGAATACGTAGTACCAAGCCTAAGAATAATAGTTGAAACATACTAGGTGATGCGGAAAGTTTAAGCAAAAGACTCAATGCTTTAATAAAGCTAGATGAAAGACGGACACTAGCGCAATGGGCAACTGAGGTGACACGAGAGAGACAGAAATTCTGGCATGATAAACACTTGAAAAAGTTGAATTTTAGACAGGGCCAATTGGTACTCAAGTATAACGGCAAAAATAAAATCAAGCCAGGCAAGTTCAAAATACGGTGGTCGGGACCATACAGAGTAATGGAGGTAAGGGATAACAGAGCTATAAAATTATCAACATTGGATAATAATCCTTTAAAAGACCCAGTCAATGGATCAAAATTAAGATGGTATAATCAAAGAAACGAGATTCATTCTATATGCCATGTGGACATAATGGGAGAAATAAAAGCAAAAATAAAAAACAACACTATGGAGGAATCAATAAAACTGAACCATAATATTCAACCGCCTAATAAAAGACGTGTGCGGCATTCTAGCTCGCAGAACATCTCGGTTGAGCGAACGAGCACGAGAAGCAAAAATAGGGAGAGCACTTTGCTTGGGTGTCGTACGAGTACAGGACAAGGAGGCAAGCCTGCATACGTGCTGGAGGTTAGGCATCCAAAGAATCTTCAACATACCGCATACATAATTGGAGGAAGTGGTCTAGCGTACGAACTGGAGGTTGGGCATACAGGAGGTCATATGGTGTACGAAATCAGAGGAAGCAAATTCGCATACGAGTTGGAGGCGTTGGAGGCCCGACGTACGTGGAAGTGGTGGTGTACAAAGCACCGAAGAGGACATACGAACTGGGGAAGGCGTATGAGTAGAGACCCTCATGAGACGCGTCCGACAAGGCGGAGGACGGAGAGGAGAACCTCGTACCGACCATACAAGGGAGGGTGGTCGGACATGTAAAGCCACCGTACGAAGGAGGTGGCCGACAACGTTGCAAGGAGGAGGAGGAATCAACTCCAGCCATAAGGAGGCACAAAACAGTTGTAGCACAAATAGAAATACGGGTATAGAGCGACTGGCCAAGTACCATAAAATGGTAAAAATCAGCGTTGGCAACCCGAGTAAAGGGAGAATCATCAATTCCAAGCAGAAAAATCCAGTCTTGCAGGTGAGGAAGGCGAAGATGACAAGTAAGAAGGACAAAGGGAACATCATGGAAAAGACTACTGCTGCCAATATCAGTTTTGAAAGTGTAGTAGAAAGTGGATGTCGCATCTGGTGGGAAAATACAGAAGACAAGCACACTCTCAAAGAGGCGATACATAGAGCAGAGGTAGACAAAATAATTTTTATACCCATTTTTTATTTAAAGGAGTTTGAATCCATATAACGAACTATGGTGGCTGGTTATGATAACAAAGCTCACAAATCCGTAATTGGGTACTCCCAGCAAACTTTGACAATCTCCTACTCGGCCAAGGAAATAAATAAGGTTTTTGGAATCCCCAACCGAGGACAAGAACTGACAAAAACCCCAATGACAATGGAAAAAAAAAAAGAAGTGGTTGGAGTTAATGTGCTAAAATGATCTCACGAAACAGGAGTGGGGAAGCATTCTCAACAAAAAGAATAGTAGGGGCTTAAAGAAAATTTTCATAGCTGATGCAGAATGACAACGCATTGTAGACTTGGTAAAAAGCAAACTTACAGCTGAAAGCCGCATATCATATATTGCTCTCTGGATGTTACCAATGGTTGATGGGTTGAATGGGGGACAAGTGTACAATTGGGCACAGTTTCTTTCAGAGAGGCTACACGAATTCATGGAGTTGAATCATAAGGCATTTTACATGCCACATCACGCCATAGCATTATTTTTGGAAGCAGACTCAGGTGGTCGCTGAACATAGAGGAGCGATGGTTCCAGCTAACAGGGTGGAACCCTACATACCAGCGATGACATATTGGGTTGACCTAGACACCTTCGGAACAGGATCAGGTGGGGGAAAACCACAGAAAAAGAAACCAAGATTGGCAGCCGCAAAAAAGGCAACCAGTAGCATTTTTTGAGGGTTCAAGTCAGGTGGAGATTGGAGAGGACAGTTCAGAAGAGGATGAGACTAGTACAGACACATCTTCAGACACCCAGGAGGAAGAAATCCGTCTACGCCACTTGAAGGGCACGCCAGGAGATATTACTTTTCTACCACAAGTGGAAGGCCCATTGCCAAGGGGGGTACCTGAGTACGCCCAGATTCACCAAACAAGTACGCAACAGGAAGAGGGACGTACCACCAAGAGTACTGAGGAAAGCGTTTGTACTAGGCCTAGTACGCACGAAGGTCGTACCACCATTACTGCAGAGGAAGGTGTTCGTACCACTCCTAACACGCAAGGAAGTGCAGATGTTCGTACCAAGGAGGGCAGTCGTACTGAAGAGGAGACTCCAAGTACAGAGGGAGAAGGTAGTAAACAGCAGAAGGTTCCTCAATGGGGGGCAACAAGACTTTCCTTGCCTGGCATAGCAAACTTGGTTCCTACAGATCAGCAGACTTGTACCAAGGTGATAGATCTCAGAGGTCAGCAAGCATGTGTACACAAGATAAGACTCCACACACCACAAGGTAGCCCACCCCATTGCCTTGGTGGTATAGCCTGCAGAAAAAATGGATGCTCAGAACATGAAGACGGGGAATGAACTCGAAACTGAAAAGGAAGACACATCGATTAAGGATACTGGGGAGGATATTGTACTCGAAGAGGCAGATAGGCTGCTTGAGGAAGTTGGGATGGTACCACCACCCTCGCCACCTCCCATGGAGGTAGAAGGGGAGAACATAA
Source organism: Thuja plicata (assembly GCA_018584345.1). Classification (NCBI taxonomy): domain Eukaryota; kingdom Viridiplantae; phylum Streptophyta; class Pinopsida; order Cupressales; family Cupressaceae; genus Thuja; species Thuja plicata. Next base: position 8,994 of record MU215994.1, read on the forward strand.
CAAAAATACAAAATAAGGCAAGGAGACCTTGGGAGATGATCTCATTAGAAGACAAAGCAGATAGATTCCTCAAGGAGTTACAAGCTATGGAGCACACCACTAAGGAAATTATAAAGCAAGCCAAGAGTCAGAATGTCGAGGCCATATTTAGAGCAGCGAAATCCTTGGCAACATTCATGAAGGGAAAATGCCATACAAATTGGAGTCTATTTCAGAAGAGTGGGTACAGGCAGGAAGAAATAGCTGAAATCTGGACAACCCCATGCATCACACCTCTAGTACAGGAGCAGCCACCCCTCATGCACACACTTACAGAAATGGAGGTAGCATTTAGGAGGACATACTTAGAACTTCAGCAACAAAATGAACTAACAAATCGAATGAAAAAGGAATGGAAAGAAGAAAGGGTTGTTTGGGAAGCTAAATGTAAGATGAAACAAGCTGGCCAGGAAGAGAAATTAGCAGCAGCGAAAGAAAAAAGGATGGATGCATCGCGCGTACTCTAAGGAGTTCAGGCCAAACAGAAGGCTGCTGAACGAGATCTCTTACGTCTCTGGGAATGAACTCCAAGTCCAGGGATGTCTTCACAACCCAATTCTGAAGTTTGATTTTCTTTTTAGTTTTGATTCAGCAAAGTAGATTTGAATGAGACTGCTCCTCGGTTTCATCGATATGGGTTTCGATGACCTTTGTTTCATCGATGGATGTTTTTTTAATAAACACCTCTGCCTTCTTCATCGATGTGAAATTTCGGTGGATCTTGTACCGACAGAGAAGTAATCAGTTTTAGTGCCAAAGAACATGATGATTTGGAAGTGGTTCTCAGCGACGAGGGTTGACAAAAATAGAGTATTAATTCTCTCAGCTACGCTCAATGATGTGTCTACATTTGTAAACCACTTTTAGCCGACCCCATTGCTGCCTGATGACTTTCATCTTGATCTTTGGTTGCCCCTCCATGTTCATTTATGCTTCCATATATTTCTCACAGGATCTACACGCCATCTGGGTACAAGTCGATGAACCCTAAGGCCGTAGTTATTTTTGAAGCAACTTTGTTGCAAGGCATTCATTTATGTGGCCTCTCTTTTGGTCATTTTAGAGTTTGATTAGCAGGGGACGATAAATTTTTTTCCGATCTTCATGATTCTTTTGTAACTCAACTCTAGTAAAGGTTTTAACTTCATGTAAAATTTGGGTTATGCTTGAACCCTATAAAGGCAATTTATGTACATATATTTAGGATCTTTTTTCTTGATCTTTTTGCAAAGTTGTCTTCTATAAATGATTTTGCCTTATTTAATGGAAATTTTTGGTTCTACCTATTTCCAATTCAAATAGATTGTGTAGTCTTTTTGCCTTATTATTTAGACGCATTTCATCATCTACAAATTTATATGATAATGTCAATCTCATTCAGTTTATCTTGTTAAGTGAATTTTTTATTCCTTAACCGATTGTGTTGATTCTTGACTTCCATTCTGATGCTAAGGTTGATAAATACAGGGAATAGTGTAGTTTTTTGAGTTTTTTTTGAAGTTAAGTGCATTCATTAGAAATAGTAGATCAAATATTCAATCTGGTGTATCACCTCTTTTTTTTTTTTTTTGGTATTTCCCTTTCAGCGTATCGTTCTCTCTTTTCCTCAAAAGTAGTAGAATTTAGGTGCACCCAGATTGTAAAGGAAGTCGACCTTCTCCGAAGATTCAATCTCGTTAAGCAAGTATCACATTGAGAGATTGTTTCCATATTTCATGAGGTTGTTTAGGTCACTAACCATCACCTAAACAAGGGTGCAGAATTTTGTGACAATAATTTTTGGCACGCCCGGTGGGACCCGTATTCAAGGATTTAAGATGCCTACTGGTTTGTTGGTGTCAAACGAAGGACTTCAACTTCTATGATGTTGAGATAGCATTGCTCTTAGAATTCAAGCCTTCATGAGGCTAAAACTCAAGTACTTAGCGATTTCATATCTATATCTTGGTTCATAGACTAGATTGTTATAATTCATGCCCAGGATACAAACAAAGACATCTTCTAGAGGTAATTTTCAGTTTGTTCAACTCCAATTTTCAAGTTCTAGAAGAAGAGAGAACAATCATTCTCTATCACCAATAAGGAGTTTATAAGCAACACCTACCCCAACTAGATCTCGTTCTACTCCTCTTGTGATAAGAATACAACCTAGGATACCAACCATTCAATTGAATAGATCATTATTTTATATGGTTGTTCCTAGAAATCAAGTTTTTGCCACCTTTAATGGTGGTAGCCCTGTGATTTTAGCCCATATAAATAACATATGAGTGTCTACACTTAAGAGTTTATCAGATTTCACTCGTTAAACTTCCATTTCCCCAATAGAACACATTCAAGAAGTTTGAAATATCTATAATATTCATAGTATAACAGAGGATGATGTTAATGTTAAACTTCTAGCTTCATCACTAAAAGGAAAAGCCTTGTAGTTGTAAAGGGTATTATCGCATAACTCCATACATAATTGGGATGATTAGGAGAATGACTATGCAAGAATTTTGAGGATAAAAGTGACCACCTATCACTTTTAGAGCAACTAACTACAATTAAAAGAGAACCACATGAGTTCATGACAGATTTCAACTATAGATTCCAAAAGACATGGGATAGAATACCTTCTTCAGTAAAGCATTCTCTTGGTAATAATTTCTTGCATTATCTTAGAGCTTTCAACAGTGATATTTCTACCACACTGCAGACAATGAGAGGAAATACTTTACCAGATGCGTATGACATAACTATAATAGAAAAAAAATGCTTAATCCAACGAGGAAAGTTATCTCCAAGGCCCCCGATTCCTTTGTATCTAGAAGCACCTACACATCAACCTACAATGGCTCCTATTCTCACTGCTACTTCAATTCAACCTCTTATTATTGCTCCATCAAGTTCAATATCTTCAAGTAGTAAACTCAAAACCATGATGGAAAGTATGATGCAACAGATTAAAGGTTTCAACCTTGGGCTACAAAATATTGGGAACAAAGTAGAGGCTCTAGAGAGACAAAAAGATCAAGGTATAAAACCTTATCAGTCTAATACTCAGGAGGCCAAAAAATCAAGGACAAGGTCCATGAGACTAAAAAAAGTCTTGGAATAATGTTATCCCTGCAAAATCAAATAAAAATCCATAAGGACACTTGTTACTCAAACCAATATTGTTGAGGAGCAAGGGTGGTGTGTTGATTGCACTCTTGCTTGTGAACAAGTGTCTGCCAAAGGGCATAATCTCCTCAAGCTTTGGCTACACAAGATGAACCGACAACTACAGGACAACAATATGATACAAATCAGTTCAACATTGGATTTCAATACCAACAACAAAAAGAATTTAATCTTATGAATTATCAACAAAGAATGTTGTGGTGTAAATCATGATAGCAATAATGCCATAGCTCATAATACTAGAAGCAAAAGAATAGCAGTAGAGAGTGCTTCACCTCCTTCATCAAATCAAGCTTCAACTTCAACAAACATTGTACCTCCTATAGAAGTAGGTATATAATATGCATTTGTTGCCCCAGCGCATGGTCAACATACTATTCAGAACAACAAGAAGCCTAAAGAGTCCCAAGCTCCCCCATTTCAAAAATTATACCCTGCAGATGCTAAGGGTCCTACCAAATCAATGAGTGCTCCTCTTAACATTGTAGATCAGATGAAGAGGACCAATGTCAATGTCCCTATATGGGATGTCCTCACAATGACATCTCAATTGGAATTATTACAAAAGGGGTTGAAAACCATACAAGATAAGGGAGGATTAACAACAAATTCTATGCAACCTATAAAGGAAGATGTTACATACAAGAAAGAAAAGCCTCCCCCCTTTTATCTCTCTTTGATTATAGGATATAAATTAGTTCACAATTATATGATAGACTCTGGAGCTAGTAGCTCGGTCATGCCAAAGAAGATAGTTGATCTTCTAGGCATTAAACATGAGCTGATGACTAGAAGGGTTGTCCATTTGGATGGTACGACTATCTAGATAGTGGGAATATTAAAAGATATCAAATTAGCTTTGCATGCATGTCCTGGTTGCACTGTCATACAAGACATACCAGTTATTAACCTCCCTACACATTTTTCTCTTTGTCATTCCAGGGACTTCACTGCTAAAATAAGAGGTTATATTGCATATGATTGGTCCTACATGTTTTTTTAGGACCAGATATGGAAAAAAGGCTTCCATAAAAGAAGAGCCATTGGCTCTCAATCATATAAAATCCTACACACCTAGCCCCGTAAACATGAAATGCACACTTCATGAGGAGGATGAAGAATTCATAGTACACGAATCTGGTACTCTCTTGGCAAAGTTTCCAGATTATCTTTTAGAAGAGTGGGCTAATGCTTTTCAATTTGATACAGTACAAGAGGTCAAAGGGAGAGGCCTTGGAAATTATTGTTACATGATGAGGATGAGCTCTTATCCCCAATTTTATGAAAGAACATGAAGATACTAATGGATTGTGGGGTTTGTTCTTTGATGGATCAAGGAATAAGAATGGTTCAGGTGCTAGTGTGATGCTTATTTCTTCAAATTCAGAGAAATACTACTTTTCATATAGACTTCAGTTCAACTACACTAACAATGTAGCTAAGTATGAAGCCTTGATCCGAGGTCTCCAAATTGCACAAAGTAAAGGTATAAAATACTTACAAGTCTTTGGAGACAATGAGCTGGTTGTTAATTAGATTAGAAATCAAAATTTCACAAAGAACAACCTCCTCAAATAATAAAAACATAGAGTTTGGGATCTACTTGAGGCCTTTCAAGCTTTCAACATTCAAAGTGTTCCAACAAATCAGAATAAACGCGTTGATAGACTTGCGACAGTTGGTGCCCATTTTGACATACCTAAGAACATTGCAGACATGAAGGAACACCATATCAGACTTGTTGTAAGGCCTGTTGTCCTAGATAATTGTACAAATTGGCAAGTTTTTTTATTCTAATTTGCAGATTGTCAATTTTCTACAACATGAAGTAGAATTCTCTTCTAAAAATCAGTCCAAGTTACAGAGCTAATATGGAGATCAGATTATGAAGCTTAATTCTAACAAACTACCTAAAGGTTTAGTCACCCTGGAGGGTATCTTCAACTCAGATGATCAAGCAAGGAACAAAGGTTTGAACCTAGCTGCAAAGAAAGATGACTATATACCTACCGCCATTGTTGATGGAAAGACTCTTAACTTGGGAAAGGTATACTTTGAGACTGAACAAGAAGTTTTTATTACTTTATGTCAAGAATTCAGTGATGTTGTTGCTTGGACATATGCAGACTTAAAGGGTTTTGACCCAAGCTTGTCTCAATATACCATAGCTCTGTTAAATACTAATGCAAACCTAGTTAGACGAAAATAGAGACCAATCAATCCTAAGATCGAACCTTGATGGGAAAAGAGCTATCCAAACTTATAGAGGCTAGTATAATATTTCCTATTAAGCATTCTTCTTGGATAACTAATCTTGTTCATGTAAGGAAGAAGAATGGATAAATTAGATTATGCATGGACTTTAGAGACCTTAATAAGGCTTCTCTTAAGGACCATCACCCCCTTCCTTCCATGGAGCAGATTTTGTCCAAAGTTAGTGGTTCAGAACGATTTTCTTTTCTAGATGGCTATTCACCTTATAACCAAATATTAGTACAAGAATCTGACCAATACAAGACAACATTAACCACAAAATGGGGCACCTATGCTTATTATAAAATGTCATTGGGGCTAACTAATGGAGGTGCTACATTCCAAAAGGCAATAGAAATGACCTTAAAGGTATATTGGTATAGCTCATGTTGATATAACTTGATGATATAATTGTTTACTCTAAGTATGAAACACATCATTTTGATCATTTAAGGCAAGTATTCATCAAATGCATGGAATACGACGTGTCTTTGAATCCTAGCAAATGCGTGTTTGCTACTAATCAATGAAGGATTTTACGACACATTGTATCAAAGGAAGGATTTACATTGTAAGAAAGAAGAATAGCTTTGCTGTAGTCTGAACCTCTTTCTCATCTGCGACTCCATCTTTTCCTAGTCATCAAACATTCAACACACAAGTTTGCCAATATAATCAATAAGCTCTGATACCATATTTTGGAACGAAATGATGGACATCGAACATTTGATAGGAAAGAAATGTCTATTGATGCATTCAGAATGGAGGCATTTATAAAAAGCAAACCGTTACACAATTACTTGAAACAATATTAGACAATATAATAGTTTTTTATGCCAACAGTAAGGGCAATCTCACATCACCCAAAAATATTATATTTTCCTTTTGTTTTGTAATCTTCTTTAGTTGTTTTGGAGTCCATGATGACCTTATGAGGTGTAGGACAATCATAAGCTTGAAATGACAAAAAATATTCACTTGCTATTTTTAGTAAGTTGGCCTTTTGGGGTTTGTATGGACATGAAGACTGACCTCAAGGAGCGAAATTGAAAAATAAAATGATTGGCGAAAAAATCATCTCAATATTATGCATCATTTGGAAGATATTAATGTTTTTGTCCTGAGAAATTTCTCCAATAAAGTTTCAAACTCAAAATTGAGGACATTAGAAGCCCCAAGAAGTTTAAAAATTGGACAAATAGATCTGTATATGATTAGGTGTTGTAGACCTCTTCACAAAATTGCTAATGATAGGTTGTAATAATGAATTAGACACCTGATTCAGACGTTATGTCTCTTGGAGGTTGTGCCACCAAATTTGAAGTTTCAATGAAAAATCCACCTAGGTTGGAAAATAAGCTTTTGGACCACTAGGTGCCAAAAAAGAAGAAAAAATATACTTTTTAGAACATTCTAAGGTAGTTACAGGTGCTAAATAAGGAGGTGAAATGACGGTTACATGGACAACTCCATGATCACATATTCTTGCTCTAGATTGTAGGATTTTGTTAGAGAGAGGATTTTATTTGCAATGATTTGAGCTCATGTAGTTGTAACATGTATATTTTCTCGATGTAGTTATCACTTCATTTGGGTTAAAATAGAAAGCAAGTGTTTCTTTCTTGCATTTTTTTATTTATATTTTATTGTTGTTGCATGTTGGGGGTTTGCAAGGGGAGCACACTTCATCATATGCCACATAGATAAGATATACTAGACAATTGAATTGTTCCTCATAACTTCTTGTCTAACCTTTTCCAATCTTCATAAGATATTCTATTATCAATAGGACCATCAAAATCATAATACAAGAGCCCTTATGAAGAGGGATTATATTATCATGTAATACATGGTGCAATGAACCATTAAAAGGGCTAAATTTTCATGGAGTTATCATGTAAGCTTAAGATTAAGGTTCTAGGATAAAGTTTAGGGTCAAGGTTAGGGTTAGGGTACAATCAGGGTTCAATTAGGATAACACATGTATTATGTTTTGTATGCATGCATGATAATATATAATATAATTTTACATAGACTTAAAATTTTTTTAATACCAAAACAACAAAAATCACCATTACATCAAAATTATCCTATTTTCATCAATCCTCAAACTAAATATACCCAATTCATTAAATTTGCATTGATAAATTAAAGTTAATAATTTATTTATCATTCTTTATCATCTATTAAATCCAAACTACTTTATCATTGTATATACTTTTAATATATAAAATAAAAATAATTGATATATTAAGTCAATTGTTGAAATACTATTTGATAGATTAAGTTAGACTTTGTGGACACCCATGATTTCAAGTTCAAAACTCAACTTGTGAAAATCCAGCTTTATCTTCTAAATATTTTAGCTGATGAAATTAAGACAAATTAATTTTAAAAATTTAAAAATGTTAGATTTCACTTAAAAAATTTAAATATAATAAATAATATAAAAATTCAATTTGTTTAATTCAAACTAAAAGATTTAATCACTAGTTAAAATATGTCCCTTATAATTCCTTAACATAACTAATAACCTTCTTAAATTCTAATTAATTCTCTAACCAAAGTAAATTTGATGCCTTCTTAAATTCTAATTAATTCTCTAGCCAAAGTAAATTTGATGGTCTATATGACACTTTTTCAAATTTTAAGTGTATTTTTTTTTGACAATTTGAAAGAAAAAAAAACCAAATAAAATTTTATGTGACAATGTGCCCGTCAAATTTCAGATTGTCCTCCTACTCAATAAATGAGACCAAACCCACTTCCTAAATGATAAATTTCCTCCCCAATATGGATGTTTCCTTTCACGAATGATAAATGACGTTCGGCCCTAAATACACTGCAACGTAACAACTTGTAAACATACCGTGTTTTCGGTCCTCTACCTGGTATTCATATATCTCCGGAAAGAAAAACTTTGGCACAAAAGGTCTGTGTTTACAAGCAATACCTTGATAACACCTGTGAGTTATCTCGAGTTAAGAATTCACCTATCTATTCCGTAAGGAGCCACTACCGTATGGCATGGGATGAACACATTGAACAGTTGAGGTCAGCTTGAGGTTGGAATACAATTTTCCCTATCTTCCAGGTACATCCTCCTTGCCCTTTCGATTGCATTGGATTATTTGATTCTTTTTGGTTCGATTAGAAAAGCGTATCATCTCCAACTATTAGATTCCAATACCACAGATTTTGTAATTTTATTATAGGTTTTAGGGACTTCTGAATATATAGAATTATACGCAGATTTGTCAGTTGTAATGTTTTGTTATTTTCTGCAAACAAATTGTTTAATGCTTGGGTGAAATTGTTACAATTGGTCTTTTGTTAAGATACAGGTATTGATCAGGCTTGATTTTTTTATTAATGCATAATAGTTCTCTGGTAATTTTGCAAAAATGTGTTTATTTTAAAAAGAAATCAGGGTTCGGCTTTCAGAGCATGTAATGCCTTTTAGGGTATATGATTGAGACTGTTGAAGGGAAAATCTAAAAAGAACATGAATTTCCTAGAAAGTAAAATGGTAGGTGAATCTTTCTATCCTAGGAAGTATTTAAAATAATAGAGAACTTAGAAAGAGATTTTTGGAAAATAAAAATATTAAGACATGTAGTTTAGGGATCTTGTACAGGAAATCTTTCTCGATCTTTCAAAGGAATTTTATTAAATTTGGGCTAGTTTTGAAGAAAATTGAAAAGTATAGGAGTTGTCATGAATGAGTTGTCATGGATGCATGTTTTGGTGAATCAAATTACTTTGCTTAAAGCTTATACTGAGGCTTGGTGGATAACAGTGGGGATTTTCCTATTTGTAATTTTAATTTTGGATTTTTTAAAGATTATTCAATTGGAGAAAATAGCCTTTAAATCCCAATCGTTGAAGCTATATTGTGGGGTTTGAATTTTGTTGGAGTTATATGTTTGACCCCATAAGCCCATGAATCACTTGCAAGAAATACACGTCACAAATAGAGATTTACCAAGATAGATCTCGTCGCAAATGGAGATCAAGCAATATATATTTGCTCAACACCCTGAGAATTGTATTGATGCACAAAAAATATGATTATAGACGAATGAATGATTCAAAATCCTTATAGAAATGATGAATGCAACACCATACTAAATCCTAGGACAAGATTAAATTAACTAGTGCCAAGTGTGCTCATCATAACAGATGAGACAACATGAGCTATTATTAGCCTAATCTAGTGAAAGGAAAAAAAAACATGATGAAGGTCAAGGCAGGAGGATCCCCAATGGAGATGTCCTAGCCCCCAACCAATAACCACACAATGGAATATAAATAACAACACAGAGATTTATATCCACACAATGCAAATACTCATAATAGAATCATTATATTTTCATCTAACATGCCCAGCTGTAAGGCCTTCCGGGTTACAGCCAAATACAATGCAATTACAATAGAAACTCTGTAAGATCTCGCAAGATCCAAACGAAACCCTAGCTAACCCAGATCCACACACTGGTAGGAACACCCAAGGAAGATCTAAACTTGTGCTCGCAAGCCCACCAAGCAATCTCCTTGTTTCCCAAGCCACAGCCACTAGCGCCTCTCAAAACTCGCTCCACAACCACCTCCTCTTCTCCCAGGTGGATGAATAATCCTAGCTAGTCCAGATCCACACACTGGTAGGAGCCCCCAAGGAAGATCTAAACTTGTGCTCGCAAGTCCACCA
>MU215994.1:24963-64390 GCA_018584345.1 Thuja plicata
AAACTTGAAGCAAATGGAACAAGAACTTACCTCTTCCACTCATTGTAAGCTTGCAAAGGTGTAGAAATGAGGCACAATCACTTGAAGAAGGTCCACAAATCAAACTTCCAACTCCTCCTTGCACAACGAAGCTCTTGCTCAACCACCTATTTCCTCTTGCTCAAGACAAAAAAACCTATATGCACACCACAAATGAGAATGAGAAGTAAAAAAAAGCCTTTCAAATCAGCTTTTTAGGGTTGTGGACGCCAAATTTTTATTAAATTTGTCATAAACTTACGTTTTTATTGAACCCACGCGCCAAGTTCGCGAGTTTTTTCGAAGTTCGGCCGGGTTCGACCATTCGCAGCTCGGGTTCAAACTCGGTCCCATGGATCGGACCCTGCCCGGACCCACAGGCAGACCGGACCCAGACCACGTACTGGTTCGAATTTATCCTAGTTCGGGGGGTCCAGGGGCGAACCCGATATCCTAGCTTTAAAATGATAAAATATGCACCATGTGCTCTTCAATAGAAAAACCCAGCCTTCAAAACCACCGACACACTCAATATATTATCTCATAAACAAGGATTACATTAAGTATACAAAGTTTTCATTCAAGGCTTTTGAATTAGAAAACACCCTTACTGCACTCCATGTGAACAAGAAAATGAAAATCATGTAATTGCACATTTCAATCCATGCTTCCTCTTCTCGCATATGCAACTTACAAGACATGCTCTATCAACCTTAGCCAGGAAGTTAAAGGTTATGAAAGCCAACCTTAATAACAACTCATACACTAATAGAGACAATCTTGTACAAACCACTAAAGCTATGGCCCTCTCATGTACTTTTGTAGTAATTTTTTCCAATATTAAATATTTTTGTAATGTGTAACCCATGTTAGATATTTATCTCAATTTTACATACAACATACAATTTGTCTTCACTATTGTCCAACCCACATGATGCTCACATCCCTAGATTCCCTCAGTGAACCACAAATAAATATTAGTTTTACATTATAAGCATTATGCAAGGTGAATAACACACCTTTTTTCGTATTGAGCTTGTCACTTTTGCATAAATGCATGATTTTACCACTGCACCATAACACTTTGGCCATAAATGTCAGGGTAATTCAAACCAGATTCACTGTCACTCAATAATGCACCCTTTTACCACTACTTTGTACATGTGGTTCATGGTCACCAAGAAACTATAGTATAGGAACAAATGCCTTGTTACCATCACCATATTTGTGCCCAAAATGACTTGTTTTTATGTTTAATATTTCAAGTGTTAGTCTATTTTGTATGTGATTTTTCAGGTTGGTGCTTGTATATAGGAAGTTCAATGTGAGTTAGTTAAGCTGTTTCATTTGCCTTTATGAAAGGCTCTCCTGTAAATATGGAAGATCAATGTCACATAATATAATATTATACTGTCAACATATCATTTGGTTATGTAAGTGTGTTTGTGTATCTTTACATGGGCTGAGTTCCAATGGTGGTATCAAAGCCATGGAAGGACTTGAAGAATGAAGGGTGTGTGCCTGTTATTCATTTGATCTGCAGAGTCATAAAATGTTTTATAATCACCAATAGTAAGTGTAGGTCATTTTTTTCTATGTTGCCAGATCCATGGGATATGCAGCTTTGATCAAGGTTTGGTTTGAACCTAATTTGGACTATGGATTTGCCCAGATGAACTCGAGTGAATCTGTTTAGAACCCCAAGAAATCTGTTCAGAACCTATCAAAAGAAAATTTATTTCTTAATTTTTTAAAATTCTTTATTTTCATATTTTTGTGACAGGAAAATACAAAAATGGGTCTATATGAGTGGTCTGCATGGGTGTTTGCACTTCCATCACCGTGATTTACAAGGTTTTCTGGTCCCAATAAATATTACTTCAAATATTTCAAGCAAACTTTTTAAAGAGAAATAAAATATTAACCAAAAACAATTTCCATACCCCTCCAGTGGAAGTAGTCTGGCAAAATGCCATGTTAATGTCTATATTACTATTAGTAATTTTAACATAATTTGTAAGATTGGCGTTGGGTGAAAACTTGGAAATTGCATACTTGATTAATGAAACCAATAGGGTACATACAACAATTTACAAGAGCTTCAAAGTGGAGCTAAATTCTTCTAAAAATAGAAGAATTAACTAAAATAAAAAAAGCAACACCTAAATGACCATTAACTAAAGAATGTAAAAGGCTGGCTAAGATTAACAAAAGTTGCTAAGAGGCTTAATTAGCAAAATAATCTAAGGTACTAAAATATTCTAATACCCTCCCTTAATGGTCATTCCATCAACTACACCGAGTTGGCCCCTAAACTTGACAAACTTTGCTAGATTAAGAGACTTGGTGAGTATTGCACTCTGGTTCGCAGTGGGAACATAGTGCAACATCACTGATCCATCTTTGACAAGCTTGCAGATGAAATGAAAATGAAGTTCAACATGCTTTGTCCGCTTATGGAAGACTAGATTTTTGGCTAACTTGAGAACTCCCTGATTATCACAGAACAAGGGAGTAGGTCCTGCTTGAAGAATGTGCATGTCTGCAAGCATCATTCAAAGCCAAATTGCCTCACAAGCTGCCTTAACAGTACCCCAATATTCAACTTCGGTGGAGGAAAGAGTTATTGCCTGCTGCTTCTTGCTGGTTCATGTGAGTGCACTTGTGCCCAAATTGAAAACATACCCGGAAGTAGACTTTGTCATCAACACAACTTGCCCAATTTGAGTCTGTAAAGCCAATGAGCTTAGGATTTGTCCTTCTGTTGTACTAAATGCCAAAATCAAGAGTACCCTTCACATATCTCAGCACACGCTTCGCTACGACCCAATGTTCAGCTTTTTGGTCTGTCATGAAGCGAGAGATGTAGCTTACAGCGTAGCTGAGGCTAGGTCTAGTGGTAGTGAGATAGATTAGGCTACCCACAAGTTGGCTGAACGTTGATTCATCCACCATCGGTGAATCTAATTTGGCTGAAAGTTTTTGCCCTTTTTCCATAGGTGTAGATCTAGGTTTGCAATCATGCATCCGAAACTTATCCAACAAACTTTTGGCATACTTTGACTGAGAAATGAAGATGTAGCATTCTGTTTGCCAAACCTCCACTAAGACAATAATGTAGAAGTCCTAAATCTGTCGTATTAAATGTCTAACACAAATTCTGTTTGACTTGCTCGACCAAATGTGTAGCACTACTAGTAATGATCAAATCGTCAACATAGATGACAAGAATAAGAATCTCATCACTAGCATGCTTGCCATATAGATTAGAATCAGAATGACTCCGCTGAAACTCTTGATCAATCAAATACTTGTCAATCTTGATGTACCATGCACGGGGAGCCTGTTTGAGGCCATAGAGATCTTTTACCAATTTGCAAACCTAGTGTTCTTTACTGACAACCTGGAAACCTGGAGGCTGCGTCATGTAGACCTCTTCCTGTAAATCACCATTGAGGAAATCACTCTTGACATCCATTTGACAAACTCTCCATCCAAACTTAGTTGAAAGAGCAAGTACGAGACGAATGGTACTCATTTTGGCTATGGAAGCAAATGTCTTCTCATAGTCGATGCCCGCCTTCTGCGAAAACCCATTAGCTACTAACCGCGCATTGTACTTATCAAGAGTGCCATCAGCCTTATATTTGACTTTATACACCCATTTGCAGCCGATGGGCTTCTTCCCTGGTGGAAGATCTGACAACACCCAAGTGTTGTTTTTCAAGAGACTTTGATGTTCAGTTGCGTTTTTTCCCATTCTGGTACACCTTTAGCCTCCAAATATGTCTGAGGCTCAAGAAAACTGTGAATGTTTGCCATAAGAGCAAAGTTCACTGTAGTACGTTGCTTGCTCTTATTCCGAGCTGATCTCTACCCTCAATAAGTTCATCATATCATGAAGATCACTAATGGTCTTGACCCTCCACTTAGGCCGAAGAGTAGAAGAACCAACATCCACTGCAGGAGGAACAACATCACCTGGGATCATTGGATGTGGATCCTAAATGTCCTGAGGAATGACGGGTGGCACAATCTCATTTGAGTCCCTCACATCAGGTGAATCGAATGGAAGATGAACATCCAGATTTGTAGCTTGTGGAGGCTTGATCCCCAGGGCTCAAAACAAGAGAAGCCTGAAATAGTCCCCGTTCTTCATCAAACACCACATCTCGAGTGAAAATCAGACAATCGGTATCAACATCAATTAGCTGATAAGCCTTAGGTGTATCATTGTACCCTACGAACATCAATTTTTGAGTCTTGGAATCCAGTTTGGTGCGCTTGGCATCTAAAATCCAAACATAATTTGTAGAGCCAAAAACCTTCAAATGACTGATTTTGGGCTTCTTGCCAAACCAAGCTTTCTCTAGGGTCATCTTCTTAATGTCCTGTGTGGGAGACCAATTTAGAAGATAAATTGTACAATAGATTGCCTCGGCCCAGAACTTCTTTGAAACATTTCTATGCTCTAACATCGATCAAGCCATCTCGGTGACTGTATAATTCCTGCGCTCAACAACACCATTCTACTGTGGGATGTAAGGTGTGGTAACTTGATGCTTAATCTTATGTGCTGCATAGAAGTTAGAGAAATCAGGCAAACACAATTCTCCACCATTGTCAGATTGAAGAGTGACTATTTGACAACCTAACTCTTTTTCCACTAAGGCCTTGATCTGAAATATGTTGAACACCATTGATTTATGCTGAAGAAAATACACCCACATCTTCCTGCTGAAATCATTAACAAATAGCATAAAATACTTGTAGCCAGTGACCGATGGAGTATTCATGGGTCCACAAATATCTGCATGAACCAACTACAAGACCTTGGATGCCCTCCAAGTGTCACCATCTGAAAACGCAGTTCGATGTTGCTTCCTAGCCTAACAAGCTCTGGAAACTCCACGATTCTGTGTCTGAATCTCAGGTAATCCAACAACCAGACTCTCTCGAGCCAACTAAGAGAGATAGTGAATATTCCGATGCCCATATCGCTGATGCCAAAGATAGTTGATGGAAGTACTTCTGGCTGCCATGGCATGCTCTTGAGAATCACTTGTATCAATGAGTCTATAAAGACCATGATCCTCAAGACCAATTGCAATTGTAGTGTGAGACTCCCTGTCCACAATGTTGCACTTGTGTGAACTGAAGATGACATCCGGTTGTGGAGAATGAAGCATAATCTGATTGACTTACAAAAGATTGAGCTTCATACGTGGGACAAAGTATACATTGAGAAAGATCTAATCCCTCCCACCAAGTGAAATCTGAACATTGCCCTTTTCGACAACAGTACACTCTTCACCTTCTCCAAAGATCACTGAATTTGTGAAAGGCGTGAACATCGTGAACCAATACTGATGATGTGTGAAATGCCAAGAGGCACTAGAGTCAATGTACCAGGCAGATGATGTCTCATGATCTAAAGGGCATGTGACCATGAATGCATAGGATGCAGACTCTTGATCAGAATGTGTCGCAGCTTGGGCCTTTTGTTGAGACCCTCCCTATGAAGATTGCGCGACTGCCAACCATTTCTTGCAATTGATCTTCATGTGGCCAAACTTGTGACAATAATTGCACTGAAAACTCTTCTTCTTTGAAGATGTCAGAGGTTTACTTGGTGCTTTCGGCTGGGAGGACTGAGGTTTACCTTTGTTCTTGTCCAAGGCTTTGGATGTGAAGGCCACCTGTTCTGTGGAGGATGAACTAGCACTTCTTCCAATTTATTGCTTCCATTTATCTTGCTACAAAAGCTTGTTGCAGAGATTAGGAAACTTCATATCAACACTAGTAGAAGTGATGTTGAGTGTCTCAATGAAATGCTCATAGGATCGGGGCAGGCTTTTTAGCGTGATCACTACCATATCTTCTTCCTCTATCTTGCAGTCAATAGCCTCAAGTTGGTCACGAATGTCCTTGATCTTCGTAAGATGTGCTTTGAGAGACAACCTCTCATCCATCATGTTAGAAAACAACATATTCTTTAGAAAGAAAGCTTGGATATTGTTGGATGTCTCATGAAGATCCTTATAGAGTTCCCATATCTCTCTAGCTCTTTTGCTAGAAGGCACCTGAGGCAGCTGATCATCTTTAACAAAAAGTTTTATGACCATGACGACCTCCCGGTTACGCTCATCAAATTTGTCTTGATATGCTTCAGCACTTTTAGGATGTGTTTTTGTAGCCAGAACAATCTCGTCAAGGCATCGATATTCAAATATTGTCATCATGCGCTGCTTCCAGGTGTTGTAATTGCGGCCATTGAACCACTGATTTCCCTCCAACATAATGTTGGTCAAAGATGCCATCACGAATACTGAGGTTGCTGGTCAACCCTATGAAGACATGAAAACCGAGGTAGAGGTTGTTGATTGACTAGCACAATTTCAGAACATGTAATGTTTCCATTTCTAGAATAGGATTTAATAATAAATAAAAAAAATAAATTAATGAACAAAAAGAAATAATAATAAAATATAATCTATTATTAATATAATAATAATTAACAATATATAATAATATATTATTATAATAATACATTTTCAACAATATATAAATATATCAGAAATATAAGTATATTCAATATATCAATTATTATATTATAAAATCTGAAATATATATTATCACAATATAAATTGAAATATATTATTAAACATACCAGCAAAGATATATAATACAAATCAAAATATTAAATATCAATTCAAATAAAAACTAAACCATATGATGCGATAAGAGAATGGTCACGACCTTTGAAAGGTCACTCTTTCCCCAACCCTCACGTGAGTATAAGGGGAGAGCAGAAACGGAAAAGAGGAGGCCTCAATTAGGAAGAAAACCATCGAATCGGCATTTAGCAGAAACAATCAGCAATTCATATCCATTTTGATGGTAGCCTTATAAGAACAAAGGAGGTCATTGAACAGACACAAATCATAGCTATTCATAGTTGGTACCAAAACAAAACACAGGGCAGTCTACGATTAATACATTCAGCATCCATTCAACGTTTCATATATATATATATATATACAGTCAGCAAAATCCATTCAGCAATTCCTGTATGGCAGTGGTTCACTCATTGGGTTGCTTATGGACTACACTTAGTATTGGAGCAAACTTCAGCGCTTACCTTTCCCTTCCTTGCAGCACGGTGAATCCTCTCCCTTGGTGGCGGCTCATATCTCTACTCTAAAATACCTTGAGATGTTACAGCAAATAAAGGTTAGGATTCCATCGACAAGTGTGTTTATGATTATTGCTATTCACTTGAAGTCTTGAATTATGGATTAAATTGAACTACCTGCACATCTTACTTGCTTAAGTCTATCAGCAGCCAACTGGCATATATGCAAACTGTTCGATATAATGTCTCTTAGTTGAGGTTGAAATAAAGGCGTGGAGGAATTCTGGACCAATTTTTGATAAGGGACATTAAGAGAAAATATTATATGAAGATCAAAGATGAAGAGTTCATGACATTCTTTTGAGAAGAGATTATGGACACTTTATGACATTCTTACGATCAGATTATAAACGATGTTACAGTAGACTTTATGTTCACTTAAGCTTTCCACTTGGGGTAGAGTTTCCAAAGTTATTCTAGACCTTGTTAATCCAAGTAAAAGGATAGTTTGGCAACATTACTAAAGAAATTACCATATGCTTTTATCTATATGCAAGTCTGCTCGCTAACAAGCATTTTTCTAGTCTAACTAGGGATAACTGGGATTGCCTAGAGGATTGTAGAAGTCTTATGTGTATATATATCAATCTCTCAATGCACACAAACCCCAACCAGACCTCAACACTATAGCCACAATTAGCTCTTTGATACAGACCAGTAGAACATGTAATAGACAAAAACCTAAGAGGTCCCACAAGGGGACATAATTAAACATTACCGAGGCTAAGCAAATTGCCATTTCCAAATGCAATCCAAACCCTAATTAGGAATTTTACTACAAATCAAGTAAAGTCCCAAAAGAGGATATTAGAGAACACGTTGAAAGACTGAAGCAAAAAAATGGACGATGAGCTTGGAAAGAAAATTGTCAGAAAATAAACTCTTTTTTTTCCCTCACGGATTAGGGTTTGACCCAGAAACCCTAACTACCAAATCCCAAAGGATACCCCAAAAAAACTCGTGCTGTACCAAACCCTAGGTCAAGTAGGATCTGCAAATCGTGACCTCAGAAAAAAAAAACTCTCAAAAATCGCAGGCAAAATCTGAGAGCCCTAGCTGTGTTTGAAAATGGCAAATGAGCATGAAAAACACCCACGTGAATAGCAGAGAAAACCACAGGCCAGAGAGGAACAGATGCATCACTGAAAAAACAAGTTGTGCACAGGTTTACATGCAGAAAAATGTGAAAAAATTCGTGTTTCAAAAATCCTGCGATGAAGCCACAAAAATTTTGCATGCTGACCGTGTCTGAAAAAACACTGAAAAATCATGATATGGGTGCGAAAAAATGTGTCTGCAACTATGAAAATACCAAAACGCAGGCCGTTGCGCACGAGAGAAAACCAGGTTGAAATGGAGGCGGAAAAAACACGTTATGTTTGGAACCCTCATTCTAACAGGCTTGAAAAAATCACATAATACAGAACTCGTGCGGATAGACGCGAAAATTGTGGACGACAAAACCCTCGAAATGTAGATAAAAAAAAGTTCGCCCCAACAAAATCTTCTCGGCTTTGATACCATGAAAATTTGGAAATTGCATACTTGATTAATGAAACCAATAGGGTACATATAGCAATTTACAAGAGCTTCAAAGTGAAGCTAAAGTCTTCTAAAAAGTAGAAGACTTAACTAAAATAAGAAAAGCAACACCTAAATGACCATTAATGAAGAATCTAAAAGGCTGGCTAAAATTAGCAAAAGATTCTAAGAGACTAAATTAGCAAAATAATCCAAGGTACTAAAATATTCTAATACTGGGGGCCATACTCACTATATTAAACCAGGAAAAATAGATTGTTATGATTGCTCCATCATGGCGGGCTTGGTATAAAAAGCCCCATTGGTGAATATTCCACAAAGTCCCACATGGTGAGCCACACAAAACGTCCAAAAGGCACTGTAGATATTAATTACATGTTGTTCACTCTCCTAAGCTTAACAATTCTATACACATTGATATTACATTCTCAATGTCTTACTCTGCACCACCAAAGGTGCCCTCCTCTATAGATAGTAATGGTCTAATATATTCCCGAGGAGGGTGCAACCCCAATGGAAAATATAATCATTAATCCCCCATTTTTCTTGGTCCTTGTGAAGGACATACAACACAAATATTGAATGCTATCCATTGGCTGACATAAATGTGTTGAATGTTGACCAATATCCAACCCCAGCATGGAAACCGAATCTTGTGAGTGCATTATCCAAATAGTTTTGAGACCCCATCACTACCTAGGACATATCAAAGGCTCTGTTACAACATGGATCACTTCTTTTGGCTCCCCATCTTCCAGAAGGATAATGAACAGTGATAATGTCTGTGTTCACCCTGTACTTGTGTGTTGTAGCTGGCAACAGCTTGCCCAAAGTTATCCTTGCAACGTGCATCATAATGATAACATTCAACTTGAATATTTCTTTAAACACAAGTCTGATAATTTTCTCAAGAATGATATCTTTTCATGGCTACCAGTCTTACCAAGGTATCCATGGTATCACAAAGACAATACCAACAAAAATGGAGATAGATAAGTAGGAGATATTTTCTACAACAAGTCAAATTGTGATATTGATATCAGGATTCAACTGTGTAGTTTTTTGATTCAAACTCATTGACCCATGTTTCATGAGTAGTGGTTCACACGAACCCTTCTCTCATGAGAATGAATGGAACACTTAGCACTCATTGCATCTAGGTGATGCTCACAGAGGTGAAGCGCCAGGGCTTTCCGGGAGGTCACCCATCCCAGTGCTCTTCCAGCTCGAGCGCGCTTAACTACGGAGTTTCCTCCATGGTTAAACTCACTCTGCTTGCAACCTCATTTGCAAAACCTTCAGCAAGTGTTGTGCCTTATGAACCATTCATTAGAAAGCCCCTTAAGCTCATCAATTGATAAGTAGGAGATACTTTCCACAGCAAGTCAAAGTGTGATATTGCTATCAGGATTGAATTGTGTAGTATTTTGAGTCAAACTCATTGACCCATGTTTCATGAGTAGTGGTTCACACGAACCCTTCTCTCATGCGAATGAATGGAACACTTAGCACTCATTCCATCTAGACGATGCTCATAGAGGTGAAGCACAAGGACTTCCCGGGAGGTCACCCATCCCAGTTTACTCCAGCTCGAGCGCGCTTAACTACGAGTTTCCTCCATGGTTAAACCCACTCCGCTTGCTGAAGGTTTTGCAACTGGGGTTGCAAGCAGAGTGGGTTTAACCTTGGAGGAAACTCCGTAGTTAAGCGCGCTCGAGCTGGAGTAGTATTGGGATGGGTGACCTTCCGGGAAGTCCTGATGCTTCACCTTTGTGGGCATCACCTAGATGCAATGAGTGCTAAGTGTTCCATTCATTCTCATGAGTGAAGGGTTCCTATGAACCCACTACTCATGAAACATGGGTCAATGAGTTTGACTCAAAAAACTTCACAGTTGAATCCTGATAGCAATATCACAATTTGACTTGTTGCGGAAAATATCTCCTACTTATCAATTGATGAGCTTAAGGGGCTTTCTAATGAATGGTTTATAAGGCACAACAATTGCTGAAAGTTTTGCAAATGGGGTTGCAAGCAGAGTGGGTTTAACCATGGAGGAAACTCCGTAGTTAAGTGCGCTTGAGCTAGATTAGTACTGGGATGGGTGATCTCCTGGGAAGTCCCTGTGCTTCACCTCTATGAGCATCACCTAGATGCAATGAGTGCTAAGTGTTCCATTTATTCCCATGAGAGAAGGGTTCATGTGAACCACTACTCATGAAACACGGGTCAATGAGTTTGACTCAAAAAACTACACAGTTGAATCCTGATAGCAATACCACAGAAATGGAGATAGTTTGATATATTTATGAGCCTATGTTTTTCATAGCTACATATCTTCCCATGAGCAATCATGCGCCAGACTCTTCTTATGAAGAACATCCTCCCTTGGTTTCACAGATGTCTCCAACCTTCTCACTGCCATTTGTTTGATGGCCATTTCGCAGGTAATGATGGTATCATTAATGAATAAATTGGTGTCCAGATTCAACCATTTTCCTCAATGTCTCTGTAGATAGACTGATCTTTTGTAGGGCGGCCCATGTGAATGCCCTAGCATTAGACAATCGATTTTCATTCTAGCAAAGATGTGTTGGTCAATCTGCCAACTTCCTCCACCAAAATATGCCTTAATGGACATTGTAATTTTCAGTTTTCACCCTACACCAGCCAATACAATCTTCTTCCTCTGAAATCAATTTTTTTATAGCCAATCTCATTCCTGTACTATGCATTTGTTCCTTTGGTATGTTGAATCCTTGCATACTCTTATGGTGCCATTCCCATTCGCCTTCCCCTTCACTATATATAATGTATTCTCTCACTCTATGACACCAATTATTTTAACAATATATGCCTTGCCTATGCCATGTTGGGAGGCTCATCAAGAGATGCATAACTGATCCACAAGTCTTTCCAAAAAAGGGCCTTCCTCCCATCTATCACTTCACATGTGATGTGTTTGGTTATTATATCCCTACATGAAAGTAGGAAATTAGACATTGTGGACCCTCTGGGCAGATTGGTCATAGTTAGAGGTACTTTAGGATCACTTGAATCAAGGTATTTGTGATGCAATATTTTGGCCCTTTTGAGATATGATTTTGTATAGATCATCCATCTTATTTTAGCTTCCAAAAGTTGTATTTAGGGTAGACCATTTCTTTATTAACCCTTTTAACCACTTTTGGATTATAAATTGTTTCCCATGCAATAAGCAGAAATTTTGTCTTTGAATGTTCCCTTCTCGAATAAATCTCACTTTTTTTGATCGAGTGTCAATTATTTCGTTTTTCATTTTCAAACAAGACAATATAAAGATGTGGAATGTAGAAAATTGAGATGACAGCATTTAGCATCAAGTTTCTACTTGTAGATGACAACCATTTCTCTTTCCATGAGATTTTCCTATTATTGCAATTTGTTATCAGGAGGTCCCTGAGAGCTTTTTCCCAGCTCTTGAAAACAAGGGAATTCCAGTGTATTTTCTTGGGAGCTGACCAATTTTATAGCCTAGAATTGTTGCCACCTCTTCTTGTTTTTTGACTGCTGTGTCAAAGAAGAATATTTTGTACTTCATTACATTTATGCTTTTCCTAGATGGCTTACATTAGCAGTTCAAATTGTCCCTCATTACCTTTGCTTCTCTTCAACATGAAACACCAAATAAAAATGTGTGATCAATAATTTTGATGTGTCGTGGGACTATTTGGGTTCCTTTTCATCTTCCTCCAATATTCTTGATTTAAATGTGGTGTACCCATTTCTCAACAATGACTATGAAAAGTAAAGATGATAAAGGGTCTCTCTACCTGAGTCCAAGAGATGATTTGAAGAAGCCCCAAGGGCCACCATTCATAGGGACTGAGATTCTTGAAGTTGAAATACAGGTTAAGAAGTGATCACATCATTTTATTTTTTATTGAATTCAAACTTCGACGTTGATTAGGAATCTCAATTGACTTGATCATAGGCTTTCTTTATGTCTTGTTTAACAAACATTCTGTCCAATTTGCTGGCTTGTAAAATTTGTTTGTGTCATGGGCAATAATTATGTCATTTGTGATAGATCATCCTGATTTGATATTCTTCTGAAATGATTTTTGGCAAAAAAAGCTTTGAGCCTATCACTTGTGGTCCATGGCATTAATTCTGTATACTATTTTTCATAAAGATATTGGATGAAAATCATCCAAACTCTCAGTTGCCCTTATCTTTGGGATCAATTCTATAAAGGTATATGTCAGATCCTTGAGCTCTTTTGTCTTCTTTTTGGACTCCTCCAGGAAAACTAATAGATCCTTGTTAATGGTATTATGACAATTCTAATATAACTCTGCCGAGAAACCATGTGGGCTTGAAGCTTTGTTTGGAGCCATTTGGAATACTGTGAGCTTTTATTTCCTCCTCCATGAAAGGGCTAACAAGGAGTTCATTTTCTGATGTGATAAGGCAAGGCAATTTCCCAAAATTTCAGTAGTGTCTTGAAATAGTTTACCAATTTTCTATCTCTTCTCCCATGCCCACCAAATGACCCATACTATCTTTGATGCTTGATATTCTTCCATGTTTTATGAAATTGTGAAAGATCTCTGCATTTCTATCCCTTTCATTCAACCTACACTAGACTTTTATCTCCTATAAAAGTCTTCACATGTCAGCAATTCTACATGTTGACTTTTCAAGGTTTTTACTTTCTGATGTGATTCTTGATGCATTCTGTCTTTTATAATTCTTTCATTAAGAGCATTCATCTCTTCCGCCACCTTCTCTTTTTCTTTGAAGATATTTTTGATGTGCATGATGTTCCATGGTTTAAGTTGTGCTTTGATGTGGCCAATTTTTTTTGTAAGTGAAAGAGATCCGTTCCTCTTGAAATGGGTGCTGAAGTCCACCAATCTTGTATATTACATAAAAATTCTAGATCCCACACTTGCATATTCTCAAACTTGAAAGATCTTTGAAGGGTTCCAAATGAGGAAACGATCTTGATCGGAGAGGAAAATGGGTAGTCAACGTCAGATTCTTTGGTACTGTATCTTGTAAGTGATTTTCATTGACAAAGTTTAGAAAGTCCAACTATCTTTGAGTGATTGTGCCAAGGCCTCTGCACTTCTTCAAAGCATTCAAAGTTATATTGAAATTCCCAGCAAAAATGACAATATCCTTGGGTGAAATTTGGCCCTAGGTACCTTATTTTGCATGTGTATCCCATAGGACCATAAACATTTATTATAGAGAAACCAGAATTGGAAGTGAAAAGTTTTACTTTGCCTACTTGGCAATATTTATTTGCATGGATGCTCATCAAATCCTTTGTGATTCGTTCCACCAAGTTTGTGAGCCCCCTAGAGCACCGTTTACCTCACCAAACAGTCCTCTTCATTATCTCCATTTAAGCATGAATTTATTTAATTCTATCTTGCTCAATTTTGTCTCTTGTATGACAATGTCTAATTGATGGTTGAGCAGTTGTCATTTGATACAGTCATTTAAGCTCCTTACATCTTCATATCTCATTAGAAAAGGTTATTTCCTTCCCAGATCTCAACTTCGTTTGTCCCTTTGCCATTTTAGCAATCACCAAGTTTTCTTTATTAGCGTTCCTTCCTTTGAGCTTGTTTCTCCACAGTTGGTTTTCTTGGTTTTATATTTTCTCTGACTTGCCATTCTCTCCTCTAGACTATCCAATTCATCCTTTGTAAAGTCTTCACTTGAACTATCCACCATTTTTTGTTCTGATTCACATACTATTCCTTCAATTCTATGTTTTTCGCTTGTCTGTCTTGGGGACTTTCACTTTCTTGTAGAATCTGAAAGGCCCCTAAATCTGCCCAAAGGTTGACTTTTCTAAATTTCTTCAATTGGTTTGAGTCATTGTTTGTGGATTCTCCTATGACTTTTTTCTGGATCGTCTAATTGCTGTCCTTGTTCTTTCCTAAATCTGCTTTGGCTCTGTGGATTCTGGTTGGTCAACCTCAATCAGAGACAGTTTTTTTTCCATTCTTCAAATTATCATTAGATTCTAACCTGGATTTCTTGTTCTTGATGTATTCTTCCATCCTTTGTCCAATGAAATGATGATTTTTGCTTGCCCAAAACACTGTTGTGATACTGTGGCAAAATCCAAATCTAGCCCAAACCAGAACAGTTGTGATTCCCAGATGGAATCACCCAAGATTAGAAACAAGGGTTTTCATCCTTGATCTCAAATGTGAAATTCAAGAGGATTTTTGTCCTCTCAAACCCCAAACAGACCAAGGTATTTCATCCTTAGTTGCCCTAAATTGACTGAACTGCCCAAATTTGAAAACTGAATGCAAAGAGGATAATGTGATTGATGATGAAATGAAGGAATGTGCTCCCTTTATAGGTGTCTTTTTTGGGCCCTTCATTTTTTTTATAAATTGTGTAACTTCAATTTTATTTTAATCTGAAAAAGGGAACATGATATTTCCTTAGTGTTCTGACACAATTTGATTTTGGGGTTTTGCAGATTGCTGTCATGGAAGAAGAGAATGGACATGCTGGAACACTTCCTGAGCTAGACAAGGAAGAAGATCCAGGTACCCTTTAGGAAACTTCAAACATACTAATTGTTCAAAGTTTATGATCTTACATTTTGGGTCTTACACTGATCATAAAATTTCACAAAGAGGGTTTTTCTGGGGGCTGTCTGAGTTCAAGTGATCTGTAAATTAGGATGGATATTCCATTATGTAACGAACCAATTCTGGATTAAAGAAGAATTGAAGTATTTTAGTGCTTTAAGCATTCAAACAAACAGCAACATGAAAGAACACGAGTTAGCAACAAAAGAATGAAGGGCACAAGGATTACACCTGGGGACACCCAGATTCTGGGAGAAAACACTCCAACAAGAGTTATTACAATCTCAGGCCTGATTAGTCAGTAACAAGTAAATTAACTCTCCAGACAAGAAGTTTTTTGCCTTGGGAAATGAAGAGACAAAATAAGGGATTTCATCTTCACTTTGGAAAAACAAAGTGAGGCATTACCTTCTTTTGGATGCACATTTCACATTTGCATAATTTGAATTAACCCTCTTCATCATAGAGTAATAGGCAACATGAACTCAAATTCTGATCCATTCTTGGATATTTAAGCAGTATTTCTCTGACATTCTGGAGTAGGGGGATGTGAGGATGGGAGATTTTGGGGACGTCAAATTTAGGGAACACAATACTGATTTCCTTCAAATATAAATTGCACTTTGAGTTCAGTACACATCATATATGAAAAAATGGGTTTCTGCTTAATACATATCAACTTGTTACATTACTTTGCATCTTCATTTTTTCTTCAGAGTTCTAACCTAGCTGTATAAGGGCAGAATTAGAACTGACCTGATTAGAATATGAGGATAAATGCTATGTATGCAAGGTAAAATCAAGGTTTTTTCACATTCATTCACCCTCAACAGCAGGTAACAACAGAATAATATTAGTAACAGCAGCAAATAGCAGAATAAAGGCAGTTTTTTCAGTCTTCTGTATCCATAAAGAGTTTCTCTACAGATGAACAGTAGGAGTAGCATTCAAAGAGCAGAAAAAGGGTATTCGAAAAGCAGTTGCAGAAATTTAAAATGATGGAATTGCAGAAATATGCACGTCTAACTGTCAGACCATTGTATTTTTTTTACATGTTTAAAAAGACCCAATCTGCAAGGGATGTTAAGATGACCCTGTGATGCCCTAGCATCCCCAAAAGGACACCTCCCTTTAGGGGACATTCCCCATAGTTAGGGGCACCCTCAGGACGTCCCCAAAGTTTCTAAAAAAAAGGGATGGGGTGGAGCTGTTCCGGACATTCTGTCCCCATCCCCTGTTCCTGAAACATCCCTTTCTCAGGAAACAGTGTCCTGGGGAACACTGTATAGCCTATCCTTAAGCACAACTTCAGAACCTTTTGTGTAAGATTATAGATTCACTGTGATTGCTCTGCAGTTTGTTAACAAAACCTGAAACCAAGGAATTAAGATTAACCTAGCTATAAATAGAAACCTGAAAACAGTTTTAATGCTCAAATTTCTTTTATTTGGTTGCAGCTATGTGTATATCCTCGATTTTGGGATATTGTCCAAGTTAAAAGTATCTACATGGCCATGATCCATCAGCTTCAGTGCTGTCTTTTCTTCATATTTTAATCGTGAGTTTAGATCAAGGGATATGCAAATTGCATTGAAGTGTAGCAATTTTTTAAAAGCCTTTTCCTGGAAATTTGTAGTATTATGTAATTTTTACAGAATCTTTAAGCTATAATTTTAATCTTGTATATCATCTTAGCTGTGGGTTGTTTAAGTGCTACTGAAGGCATTTTCTGGTGGCTGGTTGGATACATGCAACATTGATAGGGTTTGATAAATGCTTTTCCTTGTGTCTGGATGTTTCAGGTTTCTTGCACTAGGTGTTCACTTCAATTCGTATTGTAATATTGAGTACTTCTAATGAACTCTAGTAGATTCAATATGCAATTTTCCCTCTTTAATATACCCTCCAATTCCGAAGCTTGGTAGACATTTCCTCTACAATTACTGCATCAACCATGGAACAGAATTCTTTGCTATGTTAACTAATCTTGATAGAAAATTTTTATGAGCTTCTTTCTAAGTTCTTTTGGTTGGATGGTGTTTCAGATGGTTAGCTTGTTCAACCGCTTTGTTAGGATTCTTTTGACACTCCGGTTCAATCAATGCCATTCTTTATGAAAGATTCAAATTTTGCTTTTGACATGTCTTACAGGAAGTCCAGTAAAGGCGCATTGTTGGGATCAGAGAGAAGCAGAGCCAGGGGAGCCTCGCTGTGTAATTTGTGGCAGGTATGGGCAATACATTTGTGATGAAACTGATGATGATGTTTGCAGCTTAGAATGCAAAAATTCTGTTCTTCAAAAGCACCAATCAGAATGTAAGAAACCAGGACCAATCGTTCATGCCATCAAGATTCCAGTTGAGGATGAGTGCACTTACGTTAGGGATGGACAGTCCAGCCTTCCTTGGTGGGAGCCAGATGAATTCATTAAAACAATGAACAGTGATCAGGTTGAATCTCTGAGGAGAGAGATTGAGGTTCATGTGGAAGGAGAAGATATACCACCTCCTATCCTAGATTTCTCTAACTGTAAATTTGATCCAAAGCTTAAGGAGAATCTTAAAGTTGCTGGATATGACATTCCTACTCCTGTACAAATGCAGACCCTACCAGCTGCTTTGAAAGGTAGAAATATTTTGGTTTCAGCAGATACTGGCTCTGGAAAAACTGCTTCTTTCTTAATTCCTATTGTCTCACGGTGTGCAATGATTCGCATCCAAAAGCTCTCTGAGCGAACTAAACCATTGTCTATGGTCTTGGCTCCCACCAGGGAACTTTGTGCACAGATAGAAGAGCAGGCCAAAGCATTGGGGAAAGGTTTGCCTTTCAAGACAGCCCTCATTGTAGGAGGGGATGCCATGCCTCGACAGGTTTATCGAATTAAACAGGGAATTGAGTTGATTATTGCCACACCAGGAAGACTAGTTGACCTTCTTTCAAAGATTGACTTTGACTTGGGAGATGTTTGTATGCTTGTTCTGGATGAGGTTGATTGCATGCTTCAGCAAGGATTTCGTGAGCAAGTCATGCAGATTATTCAGGCTTTGTCTCAACC
This sequence comes from Thuja plicata, assembly GCA_018584345.1. Classification (NCBI taxonomy): domain Eukaryota; kingdom Viridiplantae; phylum Streptophyta; class Pinopsida; order Cupressales; family Cupressaceae; genus Thuja; species Thuja plicata. Next base: position 43,385 of record MU215994.1, read on the forward strand.
TCAAGTAATGATGTTCTCAGCAACCATTCCACGTGACACAGAAAAACTTTCATCAACAATACTTAAAAATCCTCTTCTTATAACTGCAGGCAAACCAAGCATTCCTAATGCAGCAGTCAAACAGACAGTGATCTGGGTTGAAACTAAGAATAAAAAGCAGAAACTATTTGACATTTTGTCAAGCAATCACCACTTTCAGCCACCTGCTGTAGTGTTTGTGAATTCCAGAATAGGTGCTGATCTGCTGTCTGATGCTATAAAACACATGACTGGATTGAAAGTAGCATCCATACACGGGGAGAAAACAATGCTGGAGAGAAGGCAAATATTAAAATCTTTTCTCACAGGAGAACTTTTGGTTGTTGTGGCCACTGGAGTGCTTGGAAGAGGCCTGGATCTTTTAAAAGTAAGTCAAGTTATTGTTTTTGATATGCCAAATTCATTGCAGGAGTATATTCATCAGGTTGGAAGAGCTTCAAGGCTTGGAACGCCAGGATCAGCAATTGTTTTTATTAATAATGAGGACAAGGCTATTTTCAAGGATCTCATTGGACTTCTAAAGGTTGCCAAAGCACCCATTCCTCGAGAACTTGCTAGTTCTCCTTATTCACACTCTTCATATGCTTTGGTTTATAAACAGCAGAATCAAAGGAAGAGGAAGCATCGGCCTTGAGGATGACCGTGTCATATTCTAAGTTCTTTATGTATGGAAGCTGATGTTTGAACAGGATTAAGCAGCATTAGTTTCAAATGGCGCTTTCTACAGATTTTCTTGTCTATGAGGTGAGCAACTGGGAGTTGTTTGCTTTGAAAAAATCTTGATATCATATGTTCTCATCTTTAACCATCTGCCAAATGGATTGATCAAGTAGAAAGGCAACACATTTTTATACTTGAAAAAGTGAATATAAAAAAATCCTGATATCTGATGTTCTCATCTTTAACCACCTGCCAAAGGGATTGATCAAGTAGAAAGGCAACACAATTTTATACTTGCAAAATTGAATAGCAGGAATCCATGCACTGAGATAGAAATGTTTTTCATTGTTTATTCAAGTTTCTAGGATGGAGATGCATGGACAGTAAAATGTTTCCTAGATTTTGGTGATATTGGGTGAAATTGAATAACAAGAGCCAAGTGAAATCAAGGCCTTAAGAGTTCAGTGCTACATGAACCTCCATTTCACATTTCATTTTTACATCTTGTTCATGCTTGTAAGAGTAAATTGTAACAATGCAAATGATAAATGATGAAAACACAAAATGGCTGTGGACCAGAATTTTTGGGAGTGAAATAAAATTTTTTATTCGGGGAGCTCTGTGGCTAGGGTTTCTGTTTACAATATAGCATTTTTTTTTTGGTTTTCAGTGTTTAAGGGTATTGAGTTTGACAGGAGTAGAGGTCATCTTGAAGTCAGCAGGACATCGTGGATAGAAGGCTATCCCTATAGAGTTCCGTTAGAAGGGGGATATGCCCTAAGAAACATCCCGCACTTTGTGGAGATGTCTTGGGAGGTTTCTCAAAAAAAAAATCTACCAAACACAAGAAAACATGAGAAAAATACCATGGGCATGTCCCCAAACTACGTTATTGTTTTTATTGTTTTGAGGGTGCTAAATTTAAATTTTTTACCAATATTTCTGAATCGTCCACATACTGACGTGGACATGTTCACTACTTGAGAAATTGAATTTTAACTATTTATTTTACAATAAGAACCTTGCCTTTGCCAATTATGTTTCAAGCAAGATACTTGTGAAATGCTAGTAACCAGATATTTTACTTTGGTCTTTTACTTTCTTTGAACTAAATTATGCTAAATTTCAAACCTACCCTGAGGCTTCTCCCCTGTGTGATCATCTCCTTCTTAAGATAAAAACGATTCTGTGGCCAAGAAACATCCTTACACGCTCCTTATTCATTGTTTGGAAGATCACTCTATATTACTTCCTCTCTCTGTGATTTCTTTTAATGCTAGCCTTTTAATATCTGATAGACATTGAATCATCATCCTTACACGCTCCTTATTCATTGTTTGGAAGATCACTCTATATTACTTCCTCTCTCTGTGATTTCTTTTAATGCTAGCCTTTTAATATCTGATAGACATTGAATCATCAATTGTCCTAATATTCTTTTGATATTTTAAAGCCTATTGATACAGGTCAGAAATGTCTTTTTGAGATCAAAACTTCTTTGTGGCATACTAGCATTTACTTTGAATATTCTGGAGAAATGTTTATCGTTTCCCTTGCTATGCTGAAAGGCATTCCACAGTAGGAGCCACGGGGAGGGTGAAGGCTATAAAGTTGTCATTTCATAAGTGAATAAATATTCAAGCCTAATTTTTTAGTAGTCAACATTTATTAAATCCCACTTTTGTTGAAATTGAAGCCATGGATTTTACCATTTTTGCATATTCAAGAAAAATAATAAAAAATAAATTTGAATTATTATAACCAAAGAAGGAACTAAATTCAAATAGCCTTTCTGCTTGCAAACCAACAATGTAAATTAAAATGCATAAATACATTTACATGTGATAAAGGGATAGGCAAACAAAACAGAAGAATGTTTGATTTTACTCTGTTTAATCATCTCAATATAAGTTAGGGCCTTGAAGTTGATACCAGATATCTATAATTAAGATATCTGAGCTAGTACGTATGATCCACTATGAACTTGAAAGTTTATATTATTTAGTGACTGAACAATTAAACTCAGGTTAACTGAATCTGGCGAATTCTTTCTTATACAGCATCGGGATGCATAAATATTGAAAGTATATTGATAAACAAGTTTGTAATATTCTAAACTGTGGCCTGCAGATACAGCTATGGGATTTGTGTTTCTGTTTTCTCTAAATCAAACTGCTGTTCATATGAATGCCATAGTTCACTGTTTCCTTGCCACTGTTTCTATTCTTCAGTAAGCATACAGAAATCATTGGCTTTCTGACCCTCATCAGTGAGAGAATCCTCTCGCGTTTGCTTTGTGGAAACTAGAGTTCTTGGTCACTGGAGCTTGAACCTGATCCTATGCTACTTGAAGCCCTTTTTAGTGAAGATATTCTCTTTTTTAACTTTTAATTTAAGAACTTAGGAAACAATCAGGTTGCTTCTGTCTATTTTCAGCTAGCTGTACATTTCCAGCTTCATCAACCTATTCTGGTCATTTATGGGCTCTTTTTAACTGGTTTCTTTCTTGCTCAAACGTTTCCAGTTGTTTCCCATTCCATTCCTGTAGTTCATTGTGTTTAATCTCCGTCTTCTAATGTTGCATTCTAGTTTTTGTGTTTCACATAATTGTCAATTGCAAATCTATTCTAGTGGAATCCTTCTTGTGTGTATGTCTATATATCATTTTGCTTTTGCCTATACTAATTGACATACTAGCTTCACAGTTCATATTTTATTGCTGGTATGGCAACATCTATTCTCATTGAGTTAAAGTTCATTTGAGAGTTTTTTTTGTGACCGATAGAAGGCTGCTGATTTGTGTTTTCTTGCTTATTTTTATACATCAGTTGGAAAATTAGGGGGCACTAACTGTTTGTATTGTTTCAGTCCATGACATCCATGTAGGTTTGCGCTCGTTGGGGGCTGCAATGAAGCAAATCCATCTAATGTCCATCTTTGAGGTGTGCTATATATATGTTTATTTATCATGAAAATGATAGGTATGCAGGGTTTCCATAATGTTGAAGTTGTATTTCTTGATTTGTAATTTCAGGTTTGAACCAAAAATAAGAGATTACTCTTTTCCAACCTGGCAAGGGAAGGAGGGCAGGCACTTCTGTTATCATGTATAAAATGAATTTATGAGAAGGTTAATGGCTGTCAAAGTTAAACCAGTAGGATTTTTATGCTACCCAACACTGGGGAAATATTCAGCAAAGAAAACATTAAAACCAGTGACATTTTAAATTAATAAATTTATCTGTTAATTTTCTTGACAATTTTGGATAAATTTTATGTAGTTTAAATGTGAAAGAACATTTTTTATCCTCTTCTTTGTGTCAATAGGCACATCAGCATTCACAAGAATAGATAAGGATGCAGCATCAAGAAAATTTCAGTTTTACTATCCCCACGCCATGTATAAAAGGAATAAAATAAATTTATAAAATGAATTTATGAGAAGGTTAAGTGCTGTCAAAGTTTAAACCAGTAGGATTTTTATGCTACCCAACACTGGGGAAATATTCAGCAAAGCAAACATTAAAACCAGTGAAACTTTAAATTAATAAATTTTTCTATTAATTTTCTTGACAATTCTGGATAAATTTTATGTAGTTTAAATTTGGCCCTTTTATAGAAATCAATTGCAAAGAACAATTTTTATCCTCTTCTTTGTTTCAATAGGCACATCAGCATTCAGAAGAATAGATAAGGATGCAGCATCAAGAAAAGTTCAGTTTTACCATCACCATGTATTTATTTGCTAAACCTGCTATAGAAAGACACGTTGATCTATAAACTAAGATGGAGATTCCATTTTATAGTTTTTCAATCACAGATTTAAAAGAGGAATGCAATATTATAGCAACCAAATAAACAATTGAGCATGCGATAGTAAGTGTAAGAAAACACAAAATAGAAGACATGAAGGGTTATACCTCGGGGAACCAGAGTTCTGCGATAAAAAGTCTAGCAAGAGTGAGTTCTATGGCTTCTTTGTTTGAAATATCCTGAACCCAATTAAAATCTCAGGTCTCTTGGGCAAACAAGCAGCACGAATATACAATGTTCTGTCCCTAAGATCAACACTTTCTTTGGTAAACCAAAAGTCAGTGTAAATACCACAGATATTATGCATACCACCAATTAAAGGGCCATACTGGGTCCCAAAACCACTACATAATCCTAGAATGCATTAAAGAACAGGGATAGAAAACTACGTAATTATCAAATGTTGTACCATAGAAATCTATATGCAAAGAAGAAACCATAATTACATGGTTTACAAGGTTGTTAAAATACCATTGAATTTCTGAAGTCATTAATTGCATATTATAAGTGCGATGAGAGGAAACCTGACCAAAGTTTACAAATTTTCTTGCAGATATATAGATAATCCTAGAGAAATTCAATTTCTAACATCCATTACAGTCTTCTAACCTTCCTATAATTCAAAATACCTGCAATCTTCCTAAGAATTGGATGTTCAAAGTTTGATTTCTTAAATTATGCCTAGCACTTGTAATTGTCCACCGTAAAGTACAATGACCAACAATTTGAATGAATAATAAAATTAAATATATAGGAATTGCCAAATCCCACACTTAGATACCCATATAAAACTAAAGGGGACCATAGACTGCGGAGGAATGCAGCCTAGTTTAATCTCACAAAATTAATGGTTGAGAAGAAATTCCACCCAAAATGAATGATCTTGATTACATAAAGATGGCTTCGTAGATAGGGATCCACTAACTATATTCATGGCGTCTCTATGGTACATGGAGCATGTAAGGATGGTTGTCTTATTTATCCATCCTTTGCCTCCATTTTTACAATTTAAATTCATTAATTCTTATATCTTACTCAAATTTTTGGAGACTTGGGCACATTACGAACCATGTCACGAATTTTTTTTTGATGTAATTTTCCGACCATGTCACGAATTTGACGAGTTCACAAAATTGAAAACTTTCTAATACCATGAATCGTCTTTTCCAAAAGCCATCTTTCTTTTTACTTTTTCAGTTCACCTTATCAAATATTTTACAATTTCATGAACCTTGTTAGCCTTTCTTTTAGTTTGTGATCTCATGAACTCATCAATATTTTGAATTGGGACCTTTTATTGTTAGATTTTCAAAATTTCAAGGAATTTCAGAATTATACCAAAGGTTTGGTGAGTTGATGAACCTATAAGCGTACGAAAACTATGAACTCACCCTTTTATTTTCAGGGAGCTCAATAACCTGGAGACTTCCCAAGATGTTAACATTAAATATTGTTATTCTCAAGGTTTTAAGGAGTTTGTGAAGTCGCAAGCTCCCTAATAAATTAAACTCTATTATATTTACCTGTGTAACAAATTGGGGAGACAAGGCAAGGACTTTGATAAACATCGTGACATCAAATTTGGTTATCAATGGTAAATTAAGCAGCCAAGAGGTGTTAGGTGGTAGTAAGTAATGAAACACTTGACAACTTCAAATTTGTTGGGTTTAGAGTTGGAGGATACCTCATGATGCATATCATTGTCAAGGAATCAAGGATCTACATTTGAAAGTACTTATGAAGAAACCAAATGAAGATACATCCCAGTCCATATTCATGTTGAGATAACACCATGAAAGTATCAAGGGTTAGAGTTTGGGGGTACCAAGGGAAATGGTACCTAGTTAAATTGATGGTTGCAGTTGAAAGGAAATTTATAGCTATACATGACGATTTCCACATAACTCAAATAGAGAAAGTCATGCAAATTAATGCTCAAATTCCATACATAAAATAATACACAACATACTATAAAGAGTGATACAAGATATACCCTAAGAAAACCATCAAGAGGGACAAACCCAACTTCCAAAAGCATCCATTACTCCTGTATTATTAAGTAATGAAGACATTAGAATACATCTTTAGAGTCTCCATGAAAAATACAACATCAAGCTCTCTACATGCTCTCCATGTGAACAAGCATGTACCCACAAGTCCTGTGTCATGCTTCAAACCCTCATATGTGTTGTGTGGCGTAAATGTGGTATTAACCTCCAAATAACCAAACACTCAATAAATCATTAACTTAGGGGTTAGTAATCATCAAATTGAACTCTATTATTATGCGAAAAAACCCCAAAATCGGCTTATTGCTTCCTGGATGAAGCAAGTTTGATTCTTAATAGATGCTCATCAGATTGGCACAAGAATCAGTGACTAGAAAACTCCAAAACGGAAGATTCAAAGGTGAGCACGATGCATGAACTTGCATACTTTGCTCTTCAAGACATTGAAATGATATGCAAAATGCCATTAAGCTAATGCATGAGATAACATGAGGTTAATCTAACAAGATGCAACAACATACTAAGAAGATGAAGCTACGATTTAACCATCTAAGAGAAAAATGTAAATACTAAGCTAGCATGAAAATGCACTTCTACAACATGAGTATACCCTAAATTCAAAATGACATTATGATGTTACTCTTACAATGCATCCTCATTCAACAAGGAGAGCTATCCCTTTTATAGAAACTTCCTCGAAATGGACGACTGAGATTTGATCATGAAGGGCGGTTGAGATGCACTCTCCTTCAATCCATGTGAGCTCCATCCATGTGAGAGGCTATTGATTGGTCAAAGTTGTGTTTGTTGAGGGAGGATGAGGACAAATTTGGTAAATCCCCTTTTAATCACTTTTTAATCAAGGATTAAGTGTGCACACCCATGTGTGAACGAGTTCTTCAAATAAAAGTGTAAGAAATTTTATTTAAGTGTGCAATGTATAGTGATTAATTGATTTTCAAGCTTAACTTAGGATTAAATTGATGTTTTGATTCATGATTTTGATTTTAATTATGCTTTCACAATTAGGGTTTGCTTACACAATTAAGGTCTAGCATTGAAGACCTTTACGTTTTAGGATTTTTAAGGCTAATTAAATCGAATTAGGGGCTTATAGGTTTACTAGACTAATTTTAGGTGATTACATTTGCCCCTCTTTGAATTGGTGCACGAGCAATACGTTGATTCCGAGAACATTTGATGGTATATTGAGAACAACTTGATTGATTGAAGATTGAAGATACCAGCTCTGGACTTGATTAAGAGAAGGCTGATAGAGAGATTGAGGATATTAGTTCCGGACTTGATTGGGTGAAGACTGATAACACAGACTACGAACTTGATTAAACGAAGATCGATTGAAGATTGAAGATACCAGCTTTAGACTTGATTGAGCAAAGACTGATAACATTGACTATGGACTTGATTGAACAAAGATTGATTGAAGAATGAAGATACCATCCCCGAACTTGATTGAGTGAAGGCTGATAACATTGACTCCAAACTTGATTGAACGAAGATAGATTGAAGATTGAAGATACAAGCTTTGAACTTGATAGAGCAAAGACTGATAACATTGACTCTGAACTTGAATGAATGAAGATCGATTGAAGATTGAAGATACCGGCTCTGGACTTGATTGAGCGAAGAGTGATAACACTGACTCCAAACTTGATTGAACGAAGATCAATAGAAATATCTGAATATCCATCTTGATGTGAAGCGATGAAACTGAATAAAATAAACTTTGAAATTTTTGGATTGGCTCAAATGACCAATCAACCTGATGTGGTGCGATGAGATTGATTGCCATTTCGATTTGATAAATTTGATCAGGATAATTGACTTAATATGGGTCTTGATGAAGCCAATTATCTGACCAAGAGAAACTACTCAATTGATGTAGTGCAATGAAACTGATATGACCCTAGAGATTCAACTAGGTTAGATGTCCATCCAAGTGACTTGATGTGAAGCGATGAAATCCCTTATGCATAAATAAAGAATCTTGATTTGATACGGAGATGAGATGCCCCTAGTGATGAGGTTTATTGATTAAAATTCTGATTGTTGATATATTATTGTTGCCCCCTCGGGATCGAAATCAAAATATTGTTAGGGTGGCCAACTTGGTTGTGACCAATTTGATTATTGGATTTATCTCAATTGGATTGAAGCTTGATTCGAGGTCGTGTTGACTAGTTTTGCATTTTGACCAAGTGTTGACTATGGTTGGTCTGGTGGGCGCACTTGGATTGAGATGAAGATTATCTGGATTGAGTGATAAGGAGGAAGATTGAGGAGGAACTTTGAGTAATGATGACTTTAGCGATCAACTACTTTTGACTAAAATGTTGACTTACGATTTTGACTAGCAAAGTAACATCAAATTTCAATTTCGATCTCAAAAATGTATCCAAGACTATCAAATTAGCTAGGGGTGCAATTTTCATGTCAATCAGAGCATGTTGAAAATTAGGTCAAAGTGGGGCCAAATGCTATATAAGGGCATTTGTGAGATGTATCTTGTTGCCTCTGCTCATCATGTATCATTCTCTTATCATTGTATCTATGATATGAACCTTTTATGTTGATGTTCATTGTAGTACCACTGGAAAACCGTGTATGTGTAGATATGATATAATAGTGTAGCACCTTATGCGCTTTGTATGATTGATTCTGACCCTTTCTTGCAGGTATATGGCCTTGAGATAATTGAAATCACAGGTTAGTGAATGCAGTTGATCGCTTCGACGAATGGTTAAGGAGATAGTTTCTTCAATGTTATATTATCATCATGAAATGCAAGCCTAAAATGAAATGCAACCTACAATGCGAGTCTAGTCACTGATTCTGAGGGCCATTTTGTCATCATCAAGATTTTGGGACATCGGAGTTGATACAACCCTTACTGGTGCCACTGGTGACCATAAGGATATGAGTATGAATTTCATCAGATAAAATGTGGGAAACCAACATAAGCATCAAGGTATTATAGCCAAGATGACCTGAACATTGTTTCCAGTTGATATTGCAAGGGTACAACAGTGTTGAGGCATACAAATCCAAGAAACCATGAGTGCAATCTTGCGTAAACAAACAAATTAATCACAATCAAGGAGATAGTGGAGACCTCTCCATGGCGTACAGATAAATGAAGTCGAGGTATGTGAGGGAGATCCACCTTAATGTGGAGGCTCTTATCACAGATACCCAGTTTATTTGATGTTGCGGGATCATTGGGACCACACCAACAAACAACAATCAAAGCAAGATTAACGAAAAGTATTGATAACATATATCATTCAAGAAAATGTTCAACATTCTTTTCAACAAGTGATGAGTGTTTGTTTGTGTAGGGTGTTGAGAAAGACCATGGTGCTTGTGGGTGCATAATGTTGAGAAACACAATTGTGTTTTTGAGTGTTATTAAGTCAATATTAAGGTTCGTGACATGTTATCCAATGTGTGTTGAGAAACACAGATGTGTCCAAATAGGGAGTGTTAAGAAACACTGTTGATTAGGGTGTTGAGAAACATCGTTGTGTCAGTGGAAAACTGTCCAGTGACCAAGAGACCAGGATGACTGACTTTGGTTGATGCGGATTTGGTTACCAAAATTTCTAGGAAACTTCCCTTAGCAAGGACTGAGTTCCTAAAATTGAGACATCGACCGATTCCAAGATATGGTGGCGAGACGCCAAATGAGATGAGTTGCACAAGGTCACCAAAATGACTGAAAGTACATACACACAAGAAAGCAAGCTGAAGCCTCTACAGGTGGGATAGCCAAGTTACACATTGATAGATGGAGCACCGATTACAAGTGATGCCTGTTTGTCAAGTTTTCACCACTTGGCATAAGTACTATTTTTGCTACCAATGTGCATGTTTACCAGGTTTTCACCAAGGTACTTTTTTGCTTTTTCAAATTTTTTGTATTTTTTCATTTTTAAATTTTTTTGTTGATTCATCAAGGTACATGTTTGCTAGGTTTTCACTAGGATGACCATTTTTCAAGACTTTTTTCCAATTTTTATGCTTTTTACTTTTTTTTTGGTATTTTTTAGGAACATTTTCTCTGTATAGGAACTGCTCTTTTCTCAGAAGCTCTAGCTATAGAACTTTTTCAAGTGCATTGTGTTGATTGGATCAAGAAATTTTTCCCCTTCTAGAGTTGAGAGTTGATAGGCTCTAGAGCCAAATGCTGCAGTAATCACAAAGGGACCCAGCCAGTTGGGTTCAAACTTTCCCTTTTGTTCTTGATTTTTTTGATTCTTTGGATTCTCTTTGAGTGCAAGATCACCAGCCTAAAATTCTCAGTGTCTCACTTTCTTATTATAGCCTCTAGACATTCTTTTCTGATGGACCCTCAGATGGTCAAATGCTTCTTGTCTCCTTTCGTCGAGTAGTTCTAATTCTTGAATTCTAGAAATCTGGTAATCTTCATGAGTTATGAGTCCTTGTAAAGAGACCCTAAGTGATGGTACTTCTACCTCAATAGGTAATATTGCTTCTGCGCCATATACCAATGCAAATGGCGTTGCCCCTGTAGGCATCCAAATATTGGTCCTATATTCCCATAGAGCCGGATTTAGCTAGAGATGCCAATCTTTTCCTGATTTGATCACTGTTCTATGTAAGATCTTTAGTATGTTTTTGTTTGATGCTTCAGCCTATCCATTCCCTTGCAGGTAGTAGATAGAGGAACAATGCTGGGTAATATGGAATTTCTCACATAATTCATCAATGCCTTTGTTCTTAAATTGTCGCCAATTGCCAGTTATAATAGAAGAAGGTATCCCGTACCTGCAGACAATATAATTCAGGATGAACATTGATACTTGTTTTTCGGTCGCCTTGATAAGTGGGACTTCTTCGACCCACTTTGTGAAGTACTCAATGGCCGTGATGATGAACTTGTGCCCGCCGGATGAGGAATGATATATTTGACCCACCAGGTCAAAGGCCCATTGTTGAAATGGCCAGTGTGTGATAAAAGGAAACAACTCTTGAGCGAGAACATGGATAAGGTTACCATGTATTTAGCATTGGTTTGCAGGATTTTATGAATTGAACTACATCCTTCTCCATGGAAGGCCAATAGTATCCGACTCTTACGAGTTTCTTGGCCAATGAGAGACCATTTGAATGAGCCCACAAATACCTTCGTGGACTTCCTTTATCACACATTCAAACTCTTCACGTTCAAACACCTAAGGAGAGTAGTGTCTGGACCTCTTCTATACAACTCGTTAGCTATGATCATGAAAAGTGATGCATTTCTTACAAGTTTGTCTTTTCATTTCTAGATACGCCATTAGGGATTATCTGGTCTTGTAGGTGTGAGTATATTTGGCTGTACCTAGAGGATTTAGTGCCCACAATTGAACACACTATTTGGAAATCTGGGGAATCATATGCCGGGAAGGAAAGTTCTTCCACCAGGAATTCCTAGCAAAACTGATTCTCTTCCAATTGTAACATTGAGGCTAGGGTAGCCATGGTGTCAACTTATTTTTTTTCTACTCTTGGGACTTGTTGGAATACGATAAAGACAAAGTACTTTTTCAGGTCATCAACCATCCTCTTGTACGGTGTGATCTTTTCATCCTTAGTCTGATATTGATCATTAACTTGGTTGATTACTAACTGAGAGTCTCTATAAATGTGTAGCTCCACGATTTTTTAGTCGATAGCTAACTTTAATCCATTCACTAAGGCTTCATACTTTGCAACATTGTTTGTGCAAGGACAAATCATCTTGTAAGCTTTAGGGAGTTTATATCCTTGTGGAGTTATAAACAATACACCAGCTCCAGACCCTTGTTGTGTGAATGATCCATCAAAGAACATTTTCCATGGGTGTTGTGTCAAATGTAGGATAACTTCATCAAGGAATTCGATGGTTAGAAGTTTACTGTCTTGAAGAGGAGCATATGCTAGGTGGTCAGCAATGACTTGTCCCTTGATGGCCTTCCTGTCCACATATTCAATATCAAACTCATTGAGTATCATCACCCATTTTTCTAGTCTTCTAGTCAAGGTTTCTTTGTTTAATAAATACTTAAAAGGATAATTTTTTGCGATTAACTTGATTGACTGTTCCAACATGTAATATCTGATCTTTTGAGAGGTGAATACAACTACTAGGAAAGCTTTCTCAATGATTGTGTAATTGTCTTCATAGGAAACCATTGTTCTGCTGATGTAGTATACAACTCTTTCTTTGCCTTTTTCATCATGTTGTGCTAGAAGATCTCCAAGCAATGTTGCCACAACGGATATGTATAAAAGAAGAGACTTCCCTGGTATAGGTGCCATTAGAATAGGTGGATTTGATAAGTATTCCTTGATATGTTGGAAGTTATTTTCACACCCTTCATCCCACTTGAATGTGACACCTTTATGTAAACTCTGTGTAAAGGGTTGAGCCTTATCCGCTAACTGTGAGATGAACCTTCTGATTGATTGTAGCTTTCCTTATAATGTTAGGATTTGACTGATATTCCTTGGTGGTTGCATTTATATTATGGCTTTCACCTTTTCTGGATCAAATTTAATGCCTTTAGCCGATACAATATATCCAATGATTTTTCATGATGTTATACCAAAGGCCCACTTCTTTGGGTTCAACCTCAACTTGAAATGTTCCTTCATGTCAAGGATTTTCCCCAGGTCGGCCAGGTGTGTAGCACTTTCTACTGATTTAGCTAAGGTGTCGTCAACATAATCTTTCATGTTCTTGTGCATCATGTCATGGAATATGGTTTTCATATCTCTTTGATATGTTTCCCCTGCATTCTTGAGACCGAAAGGCATGATGCTCTAACATAAATTTCCCCAAGCACAAGTAAAATATGCCTTTTCCTGATCCTCAGGTACTATCCTTACCCGATTGTATCCTGAGAAGTCGTTCATTAGGGAATACATCTCATATCTTGTTGTGAGGTCCATAATCATGTTGATATTAGGGAGTGGGAAATCATCTTTAGGACATGCTTTGTTTAGATCTTGGAAATCCATGTAGACTCTGATTGATTTGTCAGTCTTAGAAACATGTACGATATTTGAGATCCAATTGGAACACGCGATAGCTTTGATGGATTCCATTTTCAACAATTTCTCTAATTCAACTTTGACCAATAATGGCACATGAGGGTGCATTTTTCTGAGCTTTTTTTTTTATTAGTGTGACTCTAGGGGAAATAGACAAATGATGCATTATTAAGACAATGTCTAGTCAAGGCATATCTGAGTAGGACCAAGAGGAGTTGATCTTTTGCTCATCAAAAACTGAGTTAACTGTTGCTTCTCTTCTTTGTGCTAGATATATCAATAGAGGTGATTCTGTTGTTCCCAAATTGACTGGCTATAGGCTCTATGAGTAATGAAGACCGCTCTTGAAAGTGATCAGGTGGACTATCAAGCTTCCCATCCTCCAGTGCCTTTGAGAGGTTTACACAATGGATACGTCATTTGTTTTTATTATTTTAGGTTTTGACACTACCACAACGTGGTTTTCACCGCCAAACCTCCTTTTCTTTTTGTTTATTTTTTAAGACTGAGAAACTTGATATCCCCCTATGTCATGTTCACGCTCGTTGCACTGGTGGAAGAGCTAAGGGGTTCAATAGCATTTAGGTAACATGACAAAGTATAATTATTTGGGTAGGAAATCAGGTTTACATGCTTTTTTGGATTCTACTCAATAAGCTCAGGGTGCATCAGGAACAAAGATCCAGTTGGTTCTAAGGATAGCACCGCATTATCATGATAAAATTTTTTGACTGATAAGAGAAGATCTATTATGTCACTCTTTGAAGGACTGCCTAGACCGTGAAGCATCCTAACATCACTATCGGAGTTGTCATTTGTATTATATGAATCTAACTTGTTTGATCTAATGCTAGAATGTTGATTCTCCTCTCTTCTAGCTATCTGGTCAAGGAAATTTCTCATAGGGACCATCTCAATCCTTCAAATGGGTTTGATTCTGGTGTCACCTCTAGAGTTCCAGTTTGTGTTCTGGGTAGCACTCGAACTTGCACCTTGTACAAACTAAGGTGCATATTTATGAATGACATCAACCTTAATATCCATTGTAGCATCTGAGAGGGAATCCCATTCGTACTCATTAGAACTTGTTTCCACATAATGAGGTATATCTATTATATGAGTAGGGGCGACTAGTTTCCCCCAAACAGGATGTCATTCTTCTAGGTCATTTTCCATTCCTTGGCTGAACTCGTACTCATGAGAATCCATTTGACTGTCATCCGATCTATCTAGGTATTGTGCTTTGGTCATAAAAACTCCTTCGTCTTCACTAGAGCTACCCTCATCTTCTTGTTGATCTTCTTTCTCTTGTATCATTGTTTATATTTCATTTTCTTGTGTTGATGTTGGGTGAGGGGAGGATACCTCAATTGCCTGTACCCTTGTATCCATGAATTAAGGTAGATCAAGTATGTGAGTAGTAGTGACAAGCTTCCCCCAGTTAGGGTGTCTTTGTTCTTGGCCTAGGACTAAATCATCTTCATGTGAACCACTTTTTTGTTGTTGGTTCATCATTTCTTCTTCAGCCAATTAATATTCTTCTTGTGATTTTTTTAATGTTGGTTCATTTGGTTCGAAGGGGGCTCTAAGATGATGTGGAATAAAGGGCTCTCCTTGGTAACCAAGAAGCTCTATTTGTATATGTAACAACCTGTCAAAAGATAATTGTGTGATCTCTGCCTCTTCTTCAGATTCATCATCAAAGTCCTTTGCTTGATCAAATACATGATCGTTCCTAGAGGAAGGATTGGATTTTTTCTCATGGTATCCCAACCCTGTTTTGTCTGTTGGACTTCAGATTTTGGTGTGTATGGGCCCTAACAATCCTTTATTCTTGCCTAGGGGTCCTTTGCCTTTATACCCCATTCGTTGCATGAGATGGTATCCTTTTCCATACTTTTGTGGGGAGATATCAACATGTTTGACTTCTTGATCATGCTCTTCCCCTTTGTAAAGCCAGGCAAGAACAAATTTGTCTTTATTTTCCTTTGAAAGAGAAACACGAGCTTTTACCATACCATTTTCTTCACGAATTGTTAATGTCTGGGTACTAGAAGGCTTGAATGATGACGAGGGATTTCCATAAGACCTTGGGGATGTGGGAATATTAGCCATGGATGGAAAGGGATGCAATTGATATCCCCCATTCCAACGTCTTTAATTCTTAATTTTTCTTCATTGTTCCTCATGAAGGTTGCGTTAGAATTCTCAACTTATCGATTATTGGGTGCTTCTTTGTTGTGTGGGACCATGTTATTGACTTGTTTCAAATTGTTACAAGAGTATGTGTTATCCCCTGGTATAGATACCTCCACTCCATTATGTAGGAAATTTACACATTGGTGGTATGTCAAGGGAACAACTTGCATATCATGGATCCAAGGTCTCCCTAATAAGATGTTGTATGCCAAAGGTAAATGTAACACTTGGCAGATTACGTACCTCTCGATTGGTCCCACCCTAATAAGTAATACAACTAACCCATTTGGGGACCTTTCTTCTTCACCATATGACTTTATGGTTGTTTTCCTCCTGGGATCTATAGCACGCTTTGAGAAACCCAATGTTGTTACAAGTCTGAGAGTACAAATATTCAAACCAATGCCTCCATCTATCAAGATGTGTTTGACTCTATGCTTATGGATCAAGACTTCTATGTATAAAGGCTGATTATGAAGGTGATTAAGTGATTTATCATCTTATTTTGAGAAGGATAGGTAATAAGGCGAGGTCAAATGACCCACATTTCTCATAATTAATCAACCTCGAGGTCTTTGGGCACAGTTGTTTCTAGAAGAGTAGTTTCAAGAATCTCTTTGTGTGATGGTGAGATCTTAAGCAATTCCAAAATAGAAATTTGAGTAGGGATCTGTTGTAACTGATCGACCAGGTTGTAATTTTTTGCCATGATTGATGGAACCAATTATTTTGATGTCGAGGATTTCATTGTGGACATGATAGGCTATTTGGATGAGGAGGCTACTCCTTTAAGAGTGACCTTGGATTGATTTCTAGTTGCAACATTGGTAGATTCAAACTCCTTATCTTTGATGATGATCACATTAAGTGATTGATTGCATGGTTCAAGCATGTGGATCACATTATCGTTATTAACATAGGTGCAATTTACTTTGGCTCCTCGAGTCTTTGAGGATTCTCCTTGTTTGTAAGAGGGTAGAGGTTGTTTGAAATCCTTTTGATCTTTATTTGAATGATGTCCATCAACCGTGATGGTTTCGTTATCAATCAAGTATTGTATGATGTGTTTTAATTTCATGTATTCATTGGTCAAATGCCCCTTGTTTTTGTGATATTCACAAAAGTGATTATCGTTCCACCACTTCAGTTTGATTGTTGATTCCCAAGGCTTTGAGTCTGGTAACATGATGATTTTATTGGTTAACAAAGTCTTTAGTGCAGCTTCGAGGGGTTCTCGTAGAGGAGTAAAGTTACACTTGGGCTTGGGTATCCATGGTGCTTTGTCTTTCTTTGTGTCTTGGTTATTATTTGGTGTTGATGAAATGTTTGAGTTGTTCTTAGCAGCCTAGGTGCTACTGGATAGATTAAATATTGGTTCCTTGGGCTTGAAATAAGATGAATCAACCACCGCATCATTGACCAGATTTTTGTTCTTGTTCTAGTATTTTCTCTTGTCTTTACCATTGTTGTTATTGAGATTGTTTGAGGATTTAGTGTCCTTGTACAAGGTGAGCTCACCTTTCTTCACAAGAACCTCTTCAATTTGGATAGCACTTTCTAGCAATTTATTAAAGGCAATATACTTTTGTATTTGGAGTGCATAGTTCATTTCAGGTACCAATTTGTTAATGAAGATGTCTATCTTCTCCATTTCCTAGATTTGTCTAGGGTACCTTGCAAACATCTTTCTCCATCTTTGGAGGAATTTAACAAAATGTTCACTATTATGTTGTTTGGTGTTACATAGATTCAACATGGTGACCGTGTGCAAGATGTTGGAGGAATACTGCTAGATGAACTTTTGAACAAGCTTGTCAAATGTTTGAATGCCCGGTGAGAGCTTAATGGACCATTCTAAGCTTGACCATTGAGCTTATGACAGAATAGTATCATTAGGTATGTCCTTTCATGCATAAATTCCATGTTAAGAGAAAAAATTTCTCTCATGTGATCTTGAGGGTCGCCATTCTCATTGTACTTGTCATGTTTTGTAATTTCAACTTTGGAAGGAAATAGTGGCATGTATAGATTCTTATCAAATGAAAAGGAACATATAGATTCTAGTGAGTACTTGTTGGAGAATTGTTCCTTCACTTTCTTTATCTCTCTGAGTTCACACCTCATGTCTTGCAACTGTTGGTTGAGAATAGCGATATGAGATTTTTCCTTGTGTTGTATCAATCCTTCAATATCGAAGTCTAGTGGAAGTTTAACCCTTGCAGATGCTAGGTGCATGCAATACTTATCATTGTCTAGTTGCATGAGAGTTTGCATCATTTTTTTAAAATTCTTGTCTTGTTGACATCTTCTGATTTATTCTTTAGTAGGTTCCTCAATCGAGGAGGAGATGCTATTGTGGTGGCTTTGTCGACCTTGACTAGATCCCCATTCATATGTCGACATGTTTGGTGTTTCTTGATATTCAGTATGAAATGATTGATGTTGTGGACTTTAAGTTTGAAACATGGGTATTGATTGATATATGGATGACGTGTCTTGATTTTGAGTCCTTTGAGAAGATTTTGGTTTTTGAGAGGATGAGGGTCTAGGGGTAGGATCATCGATAGACTTACCTTTTGAATCGAGATCAACCTTCTGTTGTTGGCTTCTAGTTCGTATCAGCATAAAAGATAATGACATTTGAGAATTTGAGATGACTAGATTAACGGGTCAAGGCTAAGGATCACCAAATGATTACTTGTCCGAGAGGTTGATGAGAGATATGTTGATGAAAGATTACTGAGCTGGGTACAAGGTATCATGATTGAGGCCTAAATGTATGCAATTTGATACTCGTGACCAAACTGATTAAGATTGATTTTGGATGAGATAGATCTTGACAAGTAATATCATTCAATAATCTAGGATAAGAGATGCATATAGGTCCAATCACTATGTCAAGAGCACATGATAACCGATTCAGGCCACATAGATGAGACTCAAGAAATGCAAGGATGTCAAAGATCAATGACATATATTGGATTCTATTTCATAGTTGTACAACCATTCCCACATGACCATACGATAATTCTCACCGTACCATATGATTTTTTTCTTTCAAGGTGTTTTGTCGTACGTCAATTATCTAAGGACCAAACAACAGTGTAGGACATGGACAATTTTCCACTTGTTTCGTTTGAAGAATTTTGACAATTTGTGCAATTTTGGTGTGGCAATGTCAGTGTTTGAAAGTGTCTTATGCTATTTTGGTTTCAATTCAAGGTTATTCAAGCACATCAAACACAAGGGAGTGAGAACCAAACAAATTTTCTATCCCTCTATTCAATTGGCTTAGTCAAAAAATCCTCACTCGCTGACTAAGGTGCACACCCAATAGCTAATCAAAATATGACCACCTCCAACCACACAATGGGTATAGTGATGTCATATTGTCTGAGTCCAAATGCTAATGGGGGCACGATATGGTGAGTGTCCTTGGGGAGTTACTATCTCCCTTGCACTTGGATTATCCCACTTTTAGAGGTGAACCAGGTGGATTCTAACACAAAGGTTCTAATAAGGGCATATGTTCATAATCATCTCCCATAGTCTTACAAAGAAAGATTGAGGCTTATAGCCCTATGAGTTCCCAAAATTAGTGTAGCATCACAAGAAATATTGAAGCCGCTTGGATCTACAAACATCCAAGCATGTCTAAGGATCAACAAGGTGATCAAAAGAAAAGAATGACTAAGTCTTCCGAGACTTTAATCTCAAGGAAGCATCTTTATTATAGTGAGGTGAAAGGGTTTGCTTCTACCTTGTCCTCTTTTGGGTCATTCTTGAGATATTTTTACCTCAACCGACAGACCCTCTAAATATAAAGCATGAAAAATAAATGGATATCAAAGAGGAAGTATGGATTTCTGATTCTCCCTCAAAGAGGAGAAGAGTATAATCTCCTATTTCTCTTTGTTTTTCCCAAACACATCAAAAACTCCATAGTTATCCCAAAATATTACTTTCCTAAGATGAGTCAACCATGTCAAGGTTTTTGATCTTCCCTAAAAGGAAAGAGAGCATAATCTCTTAAAGCTTAACTTGACTCACACAAGGAATCCCCTAATTAGACTAGGTGCATAAATAAATATTTAAGAAGAATGATTGTTTGGTTGATGTCAACTTAGGAAACGTGAAAACACTAAAATCTTAGTATTTTTAGCCAATATTCTTTTTCAAAATGTCCTACAAGCACAAAGAAGTTAGTAGTTTTCAAGAAAGATTATTTTCAATTGTCCCTTTGTCAAGTGAATCTTCTACTAAGCATCTTGCGAAAATGTGTTAGGTTGCAAAATCAGGAAAATAGAAGACCAACAAAACTAGATTAGAGGTTAGTGATGACATTATTTTTCCATTAGTACACTTAGTGAAAAACATTGACAGAGATCACTGGCAGATTACAAGCATTACCGACGAACAACAAACATACCCGACATAACACAAAGGTCATGAAAAATGCTAAGTACAAAATTGTCAAGCATCACCGGCGACCACAAGCATCACCGGTGACACAATTTTCAGAACTAACCTGATACGAACAGAAAAGGCATACCCGACGACAAGTTCAAGAAAGGAACACCGACGACCAAGAAAACCGACTATTAGAACCGACAGTCAGTTAAAGAACCCGCAAATTGTGGATCTGATTTTTACACAACGGATAAAGCAATGTAATTCTATTTATAGAATTTTTATTTGTTTTAAATCATAACTTGAGGGTCAAGCAAGCTTTATGTAAATGTTTTAATGCATCCTAACGGATCTAAAACATATCTAACTAAAGATCAAGGTCAAGTTGTATACCTTGGATCTAGAGTTAACTTGTGATGCATGAATCAAGAATTGAGCACAGATTAGTATAAATAGATGTTCAAACTCAATTGTGAAAACATGAATTATTTATTATTGATAGCCACGAAGAGAATCTGAGGAGCAGAAGGCAGAATTCATGCAAAGGTCAGAAACATAATACATCAGTTGTCAAGAACACATAGATGCTACCGACAAACATATAAAGATATTATTCAATCATGGAAGGATGATTACTAATATGTATGAATCTTTATAGGATCTGTTATCAACAATTAAAGATTTCATATATCATCAGATCAAAGACTTATGTAGTTGCATTCTAACAAGTGCATCACATCTAAAATCCTTTTGTAGAAGGTGGACTTAACCGTTCTTTGCAAATCTCTTAACAGAGTGCACACTTAATAGTGTTGCT
>MU215994.1:76695-93397 GCA_018584345.1 Thuja plicata
ATTACATCAATTTGAGGAGAACATGTGCACAATAAGGTCTTCAAGGACAAACACATGTAATTTTGGTTCCCTCATAATGTGTATATTCTTTTATTTTGAAGAATACTTTCCTTCCATAGGAAAAGTTGCATGGGAAACAAGTAGACCCATTACCATTCAGATTAGTGAATTCATAGAATCACTAGGAACAGATTTTGACAATGTAATGCATGAATACTTCAAAACCATTAAGGAAATGCTACAAGAAAGAACTAGAATTCTTGAGAGTCTGATAGAGGAACACCGTGAAGAGATATGTTTCATGGTCGAGACAGATTCCACTTACATACAAGCTGTAGTTCCAAGGAAATCATGGCTTACAAAGCTAGATTATGAAATCAGAACATGATTAGCAACTGAATATATTCAGGCATTGTTAAATGAACCCGTTAACAACAAACAACTGAGATTTGGTACTTATGAAGAGGCCAAACTGAAGATTAAGACAAATCTTGTTGTCAAGAAGGCTGTAAAACAGTAAAAAAGAATGGTAAAAAATTTGAAAAAGAACCTGATTATATCTTCTGATGGAGAAGAAGATGAAGAAGGTAAGGAGGAACATCAAAGTAAGAAGGAACTCATTGAGGATCAACTTCCCATCAGTGATACAATAGAGCAACAAGAATCAGAGGAAGAAAAGTCTGATTCACCACCTCCTCCTCCACCTAAGAAGTCTAGAACAAGAAGCCAAACAACACAGGATGCTATTACTTCTCCCATGGTAAAAGGGAAGGTGTACAAGAGGAAACTTGCACTTCAAAAGGCAAAACAACTAGCTAAGGCACCTGCCAAAAGAAGGAAATATGTTCAGACTGATGAGGACTTAGAAGAGTAAGCTATGGATGAACATGATGCTGTAAAACTTGCAAAGGAAAAAGAAAAGGTATCATCACCAATTGAAGACATTGATGAAATATGTAAGTCTATTTCTGAAGCTGCATCTGTTGGACATCCTAAAATTAGGAAATGTTTAAGATGGGATACAGTAGAATAGAATAAGATTGAAGATGCACTTATTGCTAAGATGTGCAAACACTTTTATGTCCCACTGCACTTCATTACACGTGATGTTCCACAAGAACTATTAGATAAAATATCTTCTAGATTTACTTTTGCACTCCATGAGGAGAAGAGCGTAAGAGAAAGAGTACTGGTCTCTCTTTTACCTCCTGAATCAACAAGAGAAGAAATCAATGAAGTTAAGGAGAAATATGCAAAAACCTTCTCACCCAAGTTGAGAGCTTATAAATTTATAAAAGAACAACTTATAGAGCTAGAAGAAGACACTCATAAAATATGGAGTGAGATACTCAATCCTGATGAGAAAAGCAGTCCTGAAAAGGAACCTATCAACAAAACAGGTAACTCAACAGTTGAGTTAGATAGTGAAGAGGTACAGATCACAGGCCAAAAACAAACTGATGTTATAGATGAGGATTGGTTAGAAGATGGTAAGGATGATCAAGTACCAGCAAGCCCCATCCACAAACTTGGAGGATGAAGAAGTTACCAAAGAAGAACTGTCAATAAAAGGTAACTTAGATGTTGATATAAATGATGATTCATGGTTAGACAACATTGTCAATACCATTACAGTAAAAGACCCTACAGTAGAGGTTCAAAAAGATGAAGACATCAATGCTACAAAGGGTAATACCAACGGACATGACATAGCTATTGACACAGCAACAGTCAATACGCCGACAAACGTGAATATATTAATAGATGCTATTGATATATAGTCAAGTCAGGATAAATGATCTAAGAAAGATGATGATATACCCAAGGATATGGGTACTGATGAAAACAATGGTGCATCCGACACTCCCAAGGATACAGATACAAAAATGAAGGATGCAACCAATGAGCAACATTTATCAAAAGAACAAAGCAAAGAGGCAGATAAAACCACTGATGATACATTGAGAAAGGGGGAAGAGCAAGATAAGAGTGAAGGTGTCAAGAAAGATGAAGGGACAAAACTCAAAGAAAACATATCTGTTGATACACCCAAGGCAAATGAGGAGACATCTTCACCAGACTCACAGGTAGACTTAGAACAGATACACAAGGAGCCTCATCTTCTCGACACTCAGCCACCAAGTCAACTCAATCTCACGCCTTACAGATGGTGGTACATCAATCTACCACCTAGCCAAAGAAGAAAAAGAAGAAAACACTAAAGAAGGACATCTTGGCTGTGACACTTGATGAAGTCATTGAAGTTCCAAACTGGGACATTACCACTTTGGACAGTGACAAACTTCAAGAGTTTGGAGTGCTATGTTAGAGAAAAGCCATACAAAAGAAAATGATACAAGAACATAGGGAAAACATGGCACTTGACAAAGCTAAAGAGATACTCCAACAACTCATTCCTGAATTGAAACTTGAAGAAAATGCTTTAGTAAAGGAACAAATTGTTGTTCTTACTAACACCATCACAGAGCAAGGTATAGATGTAGAACAAGCAATGGAAGAACAAGCAGAAAAGAAATATCAATTCAAGTTAATTGATAAAATCAGCCAATAAGTGGCATTGAACAAGGTAAAGCTCTCAGAAATCACTGAAGAATTAGAGCCAATGATTGCTGAAGCAATCACCTTAGTTCAAAAGATGTGCACACATGAGAAATTTGCAAAAGAAAATAGTGACAAACTACCAGAAATAGATCATAATATCACAACCAGTGCACAAAGCCTAACCTCTCATGCCAAAAACATAAAGACACATCATGATACAATCATAGAGGTGAACAGGCTAAGGCAAGAAATATGGGATGCTGAAACTCAATTCAGAGGTGAGATTACCGAACTACAGACACACATTCTGCCTAATCTTACCATTTTGTAGCAACATATTTCTGATGCTAGAAATCTGATAGCAACCCCTGAGATGTCTATAGTAGACAACATCTATGACATACATGTATAGATTTCATTGGAGCACATGGCTCTAGAAATGTTGAAGGAGAAATGGGAAAAGATGATGGAGGAGATCAAATCCTCACATTACCACCTTTTTGAAAAGTTGTAAGTACCTTTGCCTTTAGAATCAAAAAAGGAGGAAAGGAAATGTATATAGTTATGTACAATATATATAGCAGATGAAAAAGAGGAAAAGAAAATACATAAGGATATGTATATATACTTACACTTACCGACATATACATAGGGGGAGTCATTCAAATGACTAAGGAAGAAGTATACATAGGTGTACATACTAATACACTCAGTATGTTGCACATATCATGTTTTTTATACTATTGTCAAAGGGGGAGATTGATGACATCATTTTTCCATTAGTACACTTAGTGAAAAACATTGACAGAGATCACCGACAGATTACAAGCATTACTGGTGAATAACAAACATACCCGACAGAACACAGAGGTCATGAAAAATGCTAAGTACAGAATCATCAAGCATCACTGACGACCACAAGCATCACCAGTGACACAGTTTTTAGAACTAACCCAATACAAATAGAAAAGGCATACCTGATGACAAGTTCAAGAAAGGAACACCGACGACCAAGAAAACTGACCGTCAGAACCGACAGTCAGTTAAAGAACCTACAAATTGTGGATCTGATTTTTACACGATGGATAAAGCAATTTAATTCTATTTATAGAGTTTTTATTTGTTTTAAATCATAACTTGAGGGTCAAGCATGCTTTATGTAAATGTTTTAATGCATCCTAACGGATCTAAAACATATCTAACTAAAGATCAATGTCAAGTTTTATACCTTGGATCTAGAGTTAACTTGCGATGCATGAATCAAGAATTGAGCCTAGATTAGTATAAACAGATGTTCAAACTCAATTGTGAAAACATGAATTCTTTATTACTGATAGCCACGAAGATCATCTGAGGAGCAGAAGGCAGAGTTCATGCAAAGGTCAAAAATAGAATACATCAGTTGTCAAGAACACACAGAGGCTACCGACGAACAGATAAAGGTATTATTCAATCATGGAAGGATGATTACTAATATGTATGAAGCTTTATAGGATCTGTTATCAACAATTAAAGATTGCATATATCATCAGATCAAAGACTTATGTAGTTGCATTCTAACAAGTGCATCACATCTAAAATAATTTTGTAGAAGGTGGACTTAACTGTTCTTTTCAAATCTCTTAACAGAGTGCACACTTAACAATGTTGCTAAAGCTTCAAACGAAGTAGATCTTAATAGGTCTCCACTATAATAATCCTAACAGGGTAGGTCGTCAAAAGTGACCAATTGTAAGCCTTAACCAGCCCCTTCTTATCTACAGATAGTGAAGTCTTGTGGGTAACAATCCCCACCGCAGTTTTTAATTCCTAACAGGAGTTTTCTGCGATATCATATCTTGTGTTATGTGTTATCTATTTTTCATGAATGTTTCTATTATGGTTACATACTAAAAGAATTTATGATATGATTGCATATACATAAAGAAAGATGAATAGTTAGATAAGATAATTTACAAACTGATGATTAAGGGTTAATGGGCTAACCAAGAAAATTTTTAGAGGTACTGATTCACCCCTCCCCTCTCAGTACATCATCAAAATATAATTCCAATAGTTAGAACCAAAACATCAATTCAAATGAACCCCTAAAGAGGATCTCTATTTTTGAAATGATAGAATATAGAGGACAAACTGGCATCAAAACTCATACGACAATATATTAGAAACCATACGACAAACTATGGAAAGATGATCCCTCGCATGACAATTCCTATAGGACAGTACAAAAAAACAAATTGAATGTAGACTCGTACAAAAATTTATATATCTTGAAATGAAAAAGTAGTGGTATCTATTTTATTGTACGTGCATATCAGACAGGCCATATAACAATCAATGCAGTTTTGGGAAATGTCGAGAATATCATGCATTTAAGGCCAAAAATGATTTGTGCCCCACGGTGATGCACCAAAAATGTGTGGTGTAAATGTGGTATTAACCTGTAAACAACCAAAAACTCAATAAAAAATTAGCCTACGGGTTAGTAATCATCAAATTGAACTCTATTATTATGAAAAAACCCCCCAAAATCAACTTATTGCTTCCTAGATTAAGCGAGTTTGATTCTTAATAGATGCTCATCAGATTAGCACAAGAATCAGTGACTAGACAACTCCAAAATGGAAGATTCAAAGGTTAGCATGATGCATGATATTGCATACTTTTCTCTTAAAGACATTGAAATGATATGCAAAATTCCACTAAGACATTTCTAGGATGATGTGGGTTACATATCTTAGAGAGAAATATGAGGCTTTTGATAAATTTAAGATATTCAAAGAAAACAGTTGAGAATGAATCAGGTTTGAAGATAAAATGTTTAAGATTAGATAGGGGTGGAGAATTTACTTTAGATTTGTTCAATACCTACTGCAAAGTTCATGGAATATAAAGACACACATCTGCACCTAGGATACCACAATAGAATAGGATTGCAGAGTGAAGAAACAAAAATATATTAGATGTTGCCAGAACTATGTTGCTTGAAGGAAATGTGTCACATGTTCATTGCAGAGAAGTTGTTGGTACTATTGTTTACACTTTAAATAGAATTTAGATCACAAAAGATACTAATAAGAGTCCTTATGAACTATGGTTTAATCATGCTCCTAATGTGAAATATTTCAAAATATTTGGTAGTAAATGCTATATCAAAAGAGATGATGAGATAGGAAATTTTGGTGCTAGAAGTGATGAGGGAATCTTCCTTGGTTGTTCTGCTAAGAAAAAGGCATATAAATGTTTTAATCTGAGATTTAGGAAGATGATTGAAAGTGTTAATGTGAGGATTGATGAGAAGTTTCATATTCAGGAACAAATATATGATTGTAGCCAGACTACAGAGGACATGGAGGTCACTGCAAATCAAGAAGAACCTTTTGAGGTTGATCATGAGATTGAGGGATGTCTGAATGATTCAAATTATCCTACTGAAATTCCAAAAACATCGAGGTATGTTAAGAAGAACCATCCTGGAAATCAAATTATTGGAAATGCAAATAAAGGCATGATGACAAAATCCAGATTAAGAGATGAAATTTGTTTTATTTCTCAAGTTGAACTAAAAACTATTGATGAATCTTAAAGTGTTTTTAGACAAAGCACAGATCTATGATTGGAGAATTACAATATCTAACTCACACTACAACAGATATTGCTAATGTGGTTGGAATTATGGAAAAATATCAAGAAGATCCTAAAGAAACTCACCTTGCTGCTACAAAAAGAATATTTAAATATCTAAAAGGAACACTGGAATATGGCTTATGGTATAAAAATTTGATGATTTTGTTTTGCATGCTTACACTGATGTTGATTGGGAAGGAAATGTTGATGACATAAAGAGTACAAGTGGTGGTGCATTTTTTATTGGGAAAAGATTGGTTTCTTGGTTAAGTAAGAAACAAGATTGTATAGTCAGTCTATTGTTGAATCATAGTATGTTGATGCTGCTATAAATTGCACATAGATTGTTTGAATGAAGCAAATTTTGAAGGATATTGGGACAAATTTTGATTAGCCAGTGGTTATTCATTATGATAACACAAGCATAGTGAATATGTCAAAGAATATAGCTATACATTCAAAGACTAAACATATTTCAATTAAGTATCATTTCTTGAGAGACAAGGTTGCAGAGAAGTAGATTAGATTGGAGTATATTAGCACAAAGGAACAAATAGAAGATATATTTACAAAACCTTTGGCAAAGGATGTCTTTGAGTATCTCAGAGGTATGCTTGGAGTGAGATCCCCTCCTTGTGAGAAATAATTAATGTAGGAATGCATCAGTCCAGTGGCTTTTAGAGCTATATCATTTTCTAGACTTGATGTATGGATCTACTCCTCAGGGGAGTGATCGCAGGAATAAAATAGAACACATTTGGGTGATTAAGCACTTGGTTTTTGCAGGCATGAAGATTTGAAAAAGCTACACCTTGCAGAGGAAAGATGGTTAAAAGTAGAGTAATGACACCCTTTTCCATTGATGTCAAAGGGGGAGAGATTTTGCAAAGAGAGACTGTGGAAAATCCCTACTATTTCAGGGAGAGTTGTGAAGAGGATATTGAGAAGATTGTCTTGAGATAGGTAATTTTTGGATTGATGGATTTCTCATATGTTGTCATCAATGCCAAAGGGGGATATTTTTAGAATTGTTTTTTGTTGTAGTTGTTGGCGTTCATGTTTTGTCACTAATGTCAACATATGTTTCTGATGAGACAGATATACTGGTTATCACTGGTGCATGGATGACTGACAGAAGTGTACGAGTACTGTACGAACCTTTCATTATATGCAAAGATGGGGAAGTGTATAGGGATGAGATTTGATCTTATATCTAAGGTCACTTGAGTTTATGTTTATGTTTGTTTGAGTTATAATAATTTTGGTGAATATTGTTTGCAGAACAGTGGCAAAGAATTGTGACAGAGTTAGTCTGTAAGTTTTGAGGATAAATTGAGTGCAAGATGGATTCATGTTATGCGAGCTTGAGGAATGGAAAATACATGTTGAGGAATATTTTTTTTATTCTTGGGTTGTAAGACTCTTGGTGACATCAGATATGGTGTGTATTCTGGAGAAGACCTATTTGGGGCCAACTTTATAGGTGTAGTGTGTATTATGGATGGCGAGCATGGATTACAGATCTTGGATTATATTTAATAGATTTTAATTTATGTTTACTTGTTATAGGTACTATGTGTATCTTAGCAAGGGGTTATGTAATTATTTGTGCATTGGGGAAGTCTTAATTGGCCGACCTAATTGATTATTGTAAACATGTATAAAAGAAAGTTGTTTTATATTGTGGAGAAGGGTGATGAGAAAATGAAGTGTGGAAGCTACGAGCTTGTATTTGCGAAGTATATTGGATGTAGAGCAGTGGTTTTGATTGAAGAACTATATTGGAACTATTTTAGAAAAGTTGTTTCTATTAGTTGGTTCATTGAATTGTATATCTTATATACATTTGTATTTTGGATAGTATGTCCTGGGGGTGGATTTAACCTTCTTTAGGCAGTGAGCTTGTTGTTTCTCTTGACTTCTAACATAGTTTTTCCTTTAATAGTGATTGTGTATTGTATGTAATAATCATATCCTAACATGGCACATTCTCATAACAGGGATACTACACTTTCAGTGCATTATTTGTGGGTGGTAATTCCCACTAGGATTTTTCCCTTAACAGGGTTTCCTCGAAAACAAATGGTTGTGTTATGGTGTTGTTGATAATATGTTCAAAATTGCATTTATCTTTTGATTGTTAAAGGTTAAAGTTTTAATTAATTGGCACACAACTGATTCAACCCCCTCTCAGTTGTTCTGGTGGACTATTATTGATAACATATATCCCCAATCCAACATCCATAACCAATTTTCAAACCTTTTGGACTGTTGGGGAGGTTGTAAGCAACTTTTCACAAAAAGTTACAAAAGTTGCTAAGCAACTTTTTGCGACTTTGCAACATTTTTGTAACTTTATTGTCTTATACTACCTAGGACCTCTTAAAACTTAAAATGAGTTTATTTAAACTCAAGACAACCTAAGACACCTAAAAACAACAAAATCCATTAATTTTTCTTCCTTTGACCAAGTTTGACCACAAGTTTATAAGTGCACCCTGGGCCAACTAGTCTTAGAAATGGACCCTTATTACATCAAATGGATCCAATGATCCTTAAGGAATCTTAGGCCCATCAAACACAATTCATTAAATATTAGGAGGGGTTCTCCTACACCATACTCCCCTAGCTTTGAAAACTCAATTTCCTACTTGAGAGTAACTCCTCCAATGTGGTGCCATGCTTGGTTATGGTCTGCTCATCCATCCATGTGGAATATAGATCAGGTAGGCCTTTCCATTTGACCAAATAATTCTTGTAGGTGTTCCTCCTTGTCTTTTTTACAATGTTGGTGTCCAATATATTCTCTAATTGCATTGGTTGGCTAAGAGGGAGATCCTCTAGCCATTCAACTTGTTCATCCTCATTATCCCACAAAGAAACATCAGAACCTGCATCAACCTTGAAAGGAGTGAGATCAAATACATTAAAAATTGGAGAAGTGGAAACATTAGGAGGTAGAGAAATTTCATAAGTATTTTCTCCAAATTTTTGAATTATTTTTCAAGGGCTTATCTTTCTCATCTGTAATTTGGTGTGTTTTCCTTTAGGTAGACTGACCTTCTTAAGGTATGCCCATACTTTGTCTCCCACTTTGAAAGTGACATGTCTCCTCTTCTGGTCTGCTTGAACTTTATTATTCTCTGTATTAGATTGCAATGTGGCCCTGACCTACTCATGTACTTGTTTGATTAGATCTTCTAGTACCTCTCCTTGTGCACTTAATTTGAATTCATTTGGTAGATCCCTGAGCTCCATAACTCCTCTAGGATGCAATCCATAATTAATCTAAAAGGGTGTCTTACCAATGCTTCTATTAATGGTATCATTATAATCATACTCTTCTTGAGGGAGAATAGAATCCCATGATTGACCATATTGTTTTGTGAGGCATCTAAAGAGATTTCCTAGGGACTTGTTTACTACTTCAGTGTGCCCATCTGTTTGAGGATGGTATGTAGAGCTGAATGAAAGGTTGGTGTCAAGACTTTTCCAAAGGGTCCTCCAAAAGTGACCTTGGTATTTCACATCTCTTTCCTAGAAAATAGAGAGGGGTAACCCATGAATTTTGACCACTTTTGTAAAGAAAATGTTAGTAATGTGGGGTGCATCATTAGTCTAATTGCAAGGAACAAAATGATCCATCTTACTAAAGTGATCCACTATGAAAAAAACATTATCAAATCCATGATTTGTTCTAGGCAGTCCCGTAACAAAATCTATACTAACACTTTCCCATGGTTTTGTTGGAATTGGTAGGGGCTGATAGAGAGATTTGTTTGTACTAACTCCTTTAGCCCTCTGACAAATGGAATAAGACTCCACAAATATCATTATGTCAGTCTACATTTTGGGCTAGTAGTAGTGCCTCCTAACCAATTCAAGAGTCTTATCTATACCAAAATGACCACTTAGTGCACCACAATGCTTTTATTTAATCAAAGTATTCCTCATTGAAAATTTTGGAATGCATAGTTGTCCTCCTTTAAATAGAAGACTAGTTTGAATTAAATAATCAAAGTATAAGGTATGATAAGCATCTGAAAGTGTACTGCAAACCTGATAGATTTCTCTAAAATATGGATCATCATCAAAACAATACTTAAGGGAATCAATCCCTATGCTTAGTACCTATATATCTTGTATCAAATTGAATCTCCTACTCAGAGCATCTGCCACCTTATTTCTTGGCCCTTTTTGTGCTTAATGGTGAAAGTGTAAGCTTTCAATTGTTCCACCCACTTCATATGCCTACAACTTAACTTTTCCTATCCATTTAGATAAATTAAGGCATGGTTATCTATGAATAAAATGAATTCCTTGGGAAGAAGGCAGTGTCTTCACTTTTTAAGTGCTTGGTCCGTGACATAGAGCTCTAGGTCATAGGTGCTATACTTATTTGTAGCCTCATTAAGTTTCTTTGAGAAGAAAGAAATAGATCTTTCCTCTTGGCTAAGCACTACCACAATGGCTAGATTACTTACATCAGTCTCCACAGTGAAAATCTTATTGAAATAAGGGAGAATGAGAATAGGAAATTGTGCTACCCTATTCTTAATATATTCAAATGCTTCATCTGCTCTAGCATTCCATTCAAACTTTACCTTCTTGTATTGTCAGAAAATGGAAGCACTTCCATTTAGGACTGATTTAGCCCTCTGAGTAAGTGGTTTTGGGCATGTCAAACTCCTTGAATGGGTCTTTGACTTGGATCTGGCTTTTTCCCCTATTCTGCCTTGTTTTCCACTTTTCTCCTACCTATTTTTGGCATCTTGCCTTGAAATCTTGATGTTCTTGACCTCAGGGTCAAGGTCAACCTTCTGGGTCAAGTTTGACCTAGAACTTGACCTAGGTCAAGGTAGACCTCAACGCTGACCTAGGTCAAGGTCAACCTTGGCCCTGACCCAAGGTCCAAATTTTAAGTTTCTATGATTTTTGAATGTCGGGGTTTGGAAAGAATTATTTCCCGCTTTTGGGTCAGCTGTTTCAGACTCCGAAGTAACGAATCTTAAAAATATATTTAATATAGGTCCAATTCTAGGGGTATAGGCCTAATTGGAATTTAATTCTCCTATGTTGGCCTCTCTATAAGTTTGTGCCCTAGACTTGTATATAAGGAAGCCTTTCTCCTCTCATTTTCTCTAAGACAAGAGACAAGAAGATTAAGAAATCGATTGAAGGATAATCTATGCATGATCAAAGAATTAAATAATTCAAGCATTCAAGAATTAAATTCATCAAGGAGATACATTAGTAGCCATTGAAGGATTCAAGCTCTATGGATCCCTCTTGTTGAAGATTTCTCCATCCACATCCACTCAAGCTTCTTCCTATTCCAATATCCATTCAAGATTGGTGTTGAAGATATAAAGGAAATTTATTTGAGACATCCTACATCCTACATCCTAAATTCTAAATTCTACACCCATTTGGCACATCCATACTTGTGGATCCAAGGATTCAAATCCGCCACAAGGGTTTCTATACAAGCAAGGTGAATTTGTTCATTTACTTTGTTTATCTCTGCAATTTCAATTCTATTATAAGGTTAATTCCAAAACTGTTGTTTGACCAAGGCAAACTCCTCCCCCCCCCCAAAAAAAACCATTTTTCTTGTAGGTATAGGTACATGACAACAAATTACAGAGCAGATTCAGATACCCTTTTCGGCCAACTTTCAAGATCTGCGAACAAAATTTCCATCAGAGCATTGCATGTCAAGGTCGACATAAAGGGGTACAATTGCACCCTCATATTTGGGTCAAGGTTGACCTTGCTCTGAAAAGAAAAAAATATTTATGGTTTTTCTCTGTCTCTATGTTTCTGTTCAAGATCTGGTTGCAGAATTTCCTAAAACTCAACACAGACATCAGAAAATAGGTATTTCTAGATCTTCTATGTTATGAGGTATGTATGTTATTTCATTATTCCTTGAAAAAATTTCTAGATTTACATTTCTTATTATTACAATTAAATGTAAGTGGTTAATAGAGGCATAGGGTATCTTTTATGTGCAAATCTCCATTGTTCAAAACCCTATCTAAAGATCTCCATTTTCCCACTCTACATTTTGGTGAACACGTGATAAACAAATCTCTCTTTTTGGTGTTAGATTTGCATTTTATGTTAGGTATTACATGCATATAAAATTAGATTTCTTTTATGCTCTTGCATTTATATTTCAAAAATAAAAATCACAAAATTTCTTTAAAAGTACAAAAAACATTTACATTTTTCATGCTTGTAGTGCTACTTTGTGTTCAACATGTATGGTTTTTGTTTTGAATACTTTGATGAGGATTTTATTGAAAAAGAGGATAGATCCCCTAATGGGGTACATGTTAGTGAGGATAAAAATTGTTTGAATACATTCTCCATTGATCCTATTATTATTTCATCCTCCTCCACAACCTCTTCAATTGACCTTTACCATAAGGTGTGTGGATGGTTGCCTTAATGTTCCAGTATTTGCAACATTGATGCACCTATAATGTTATATCCTAAACCTTTATTGACAGTGAAATGATGTCCTGAAATAACAGTTAAGGATAAAACTAGAGATCCTTTGGATTTCTTTGATAACATGGATTCCATTTCTTAGGCTTATCGTACACGGAATAACCCTCAACCTACTGTTCCAGTTTCTCTACCTCCTTAACCTATGCTCCCTCAAGCACCTAGGTTTCCATCTTCCTTTAAGGAGTATTACATAGTTTAACAATTATGTACTACTCCCGCTAAGATATCTTTTTTGACATATCATGAGGCATGGAAAAAGGATTTATCTACCCTTCTTTCTTTGCCTCCTAACCTAGAGAATATTAATTCATTTTTGGAGTGCATGTATACTATGCCTTATGTACCTCCTATTGTGTTTATCGATGATGATTTACCTTCTGTTGAGGTGACGAATCAATATGATGTTCTTATGGTTTTTGTTTCTATTAATCAGAGTATCATTCGTAGAAAATTCATTGACAAAGGATCTGGGATTAATGTTTGTAGCATGGATATGCTTAAGGAAATTAAGGCTTATCTTATAACTATTCAACTTGATAATTTCCCTATTCGTGGATGTGATAATATTGCAAAGAGAACTTTGGGCATTATTACACTACCTATTAAGGTTGGTCCAGTTATTCTCAATACACCTATTCATGTTATGCCTGGACCTGTCAATTATGATGATGTTTATGAGAGTATAATCCATTTCATTATGTTTTTCACTCTTCATGTTTCACTTGCTTATGCTATTATGAGATTGACTAATACTATCCTTCCTACTTTCAAAACTTTCTTTAAGAATTTGTGTGGCAGACTTATTGGTCTTTTGGATTATGTGAAGAATTTTTTAGATGATACCCCATTTTGTAATCTTCCTAATCCTAATCCTAATCCTATCCTTCCTAATCTAGTTCCTAATCTTCCTAATCCTAATCCTATCCTTCCTAATCCAATTCCTAGCTAATATTCCCACTCCTATTTCTCCATCTTCTATCCCTAGCTCTTCTCACACTTATGATGGGGCTCAAACTATGGTTCATGATGTAGATGTGTAAGAATTATTTGATTTAACTTCCCCTTCTCATCTGATCCATGATGATATTAAAAGGAAGAGAAAATAAAAATCTTCTAAACCTATCATTCCACCTTACACAAAATTTTCTCATGATCACTATCAATAATCACCTCCTGTAGAAGCTTTACAAGATATGTACACTACAAGATACAATATGGTGGTTAAACAAGGTTATAAGGGTTTAGGGCTTGGTGTTAATGAAAAAGGTATTAAATATCCGGTTCATCTATCCCCTAAATAAGATAAGCATGGTCTAGGATTTCCATTATCTCAATTTAAGGTGGTTGATTTTGATCGCCACCCTCTTCTTCATGTTCTTCTTCCAACACCTTCCTTAGATTACCTTGATACCCCTCAATATGTGGCTAAGAAGGTGTATGTTCAATTAATGAATTCTAAGAAAGAAATCTTTAAACCTATGTCGAAATATGCTCTCTCCAAGTACAAATGTTGTTTTCACTATAAGGTTTTTTTTTATTGTGTGCATTTCAAGATGTATGTTAGAGAAAGATGCTTTAGGAATTTTGTCTCACTCTCATGCGGTATTAAAATTTCTTCATAATTTCCATCTGAGGAATACAAATATTTCCGCCCTCTTGTCTCTTCACTGGGGGGCAAGAGGTATTTCTTCCATTTTTCTAGGATCCATTATGCTCTTAGTATGTATTTTGTTTTGAGCTTAATTGGTTATTCTTTCTATATTCTATCCCTATGGTTTGTATTATGATATGTTACATCCTTCCTTTTCTCATAATCATCCATATCTCTCTTCTAATATTCATGATATTTTTTCTAAGACATTTCTTTTGCAAAGATATCTCTTTGTTACAACATATCTTGATCTGATTGGTATATCCCTTGCTTTCATCCCCAGGGGGCAAGGTTTTAATTCTTTCTCTCTATCCAAGGATCTACTTTCCTTAGCTTAGTAGCATTTTTTTATTTTGCAACATTATTTCCTTATAAAGATTTATGTTTTGGCTATGGACACCCTCTTATATGAGAGGTGGTTGTCCTAGGTCATCACCTCTTATGTATTTTGTTCTTTATAAACTCTTGTCTTTGCATTGGTTTAGAGTTTGCTTCCTTCATTCCAAGATTCCTCTCCCTCTTGATCGTAGGGGGCTAGATGATTGAATCTTTGATCCCTCTTTGTTTTTCTTTGAAAGATGATACTTTATCAAAAGCACTCCTCTACGGTGGGGGTCTTATTGATAAGATCTCTTCCTCTTTGAGGATCCTTTTTTTCCCATAAGTAACATATCCTTTTTGTTAATGTTTGTAGCTTCAGTCGTATGATCATTAGAATATATATAATACATGTTGATTAATAATAATATATTATATATGTTATATTATTATTAATCATATGAAATT
The DNA here is from genome assembly GCA_018584345.1 of Thuja plicata. Classification (NCBI taxonomy): domain Eukaryota; kingdom Viridiplantae; phylum Streptophyta; class Pinopsida; order Cupressales; family Cupressaceae; genus Thuja; species Thuja plicata. The sequence continues at coordinate 91,841 of MU215994.1, forward strand.
TCATATTTAATATTAAATTATTATATTATTCTTAATTAATAATTGATTGATGAAACATTATAAGATTGATTAACTTATGATTAATAGGAAGAGGCATGTCCTTTCTTATAAATAATAATGAATAGACACGTCCCATGAAGGGACAGGTCTCTCCTAGCCTCATTCCTAATATAAATGAAAGAGAGATTGTTGCATTTGGAAAAAAACATACAAAATAGAGTGCTATTACATACTTTTCATGATTGTCTATGCTCTTAGATGCAAGGGTCAATACTCTTCACTAATAATATAGTGTACATTGTTTCTAACAAGATATATCCTTACTTTGTGAAGTAGGTATCCTCCTTCTCTTCCTTATCATGTCTATTAGGTAGCCACGATAAGGAGGGGGGAATATATAGGGTCTCCCTTATACTATAGTTTACATTTTACAACATGCTAAATCCTCGAAAGGTAATACACATAAGTTGCTAAATCCGATGAAGGGGACTCCCCTTAATACCACAAGTACACGATAGAAACAAAGAGAAACAACATAAATTTGCAAGAATAGAAAATTGGCTTCTTATTGGCCCCACAAATGTGGAATTACAAACTTTAGAATACAATTTCAAAAGCCACATGGGCATCCCTTACAATAACCTGTAAGACAAAGCCTCCAATAACCACCCAGAACTGCCCTAGAAAACACCACGGGCCTTCCTTAAATAGCCAATTTTCCACTGCCTGAGAAGGTTCCAGAAATCTAGCCATTAAGGCCGAATACCCTTAGCATTTAATTATTTTTCACTTTTATTACAAAAGGGTCGGCTTTAAATATTTACAAAACATGAGATTAGGTAGCCCAACTTTCGAAAGCCATAACTTTTGAACCGTAGCTATGATTGGCTATTATAACCACTTTCTGGAAAGGGGAGATCGCCATCTACAGTGCTTGACTCGTGAAGTGCTAGTTAGTCGGGGGTTCAACCTCGATCCGGAGCCTCTAAGGTCCTGAACATTGAGCTCAAAGGTTTTGCACCCTAAAATCTCAACAGTAAATCCTTAATAACTTCGCCAATATAGGTGATCTAGAAATGAAATTCAACTGGAATTCTTATATGACTAAGATGAACCTTCACCTGGAAAATTAGAACATTCTGAGTTCAAACGACCAACTTACTAAAAATAGTAAGTTTCCAAAAATAGCAGCTTTGTACAAAATAACCCTTATTAAATAGAAAAACACATATTTTTGGGTGATGCAAGATTGCCCTTACACCCAGGATGCTCCTACATCAAACACCCAGTGTAATTTGAGAAGTGACCCTGTCACGTCTCAGGTGTGCAGATGAAAACCAAGCTGGTATATCTCCTCCTTTGTCAGCCATGATGAATCTTCTACAGGTCATCCTCTCCATTTGACCAGATATTCTTCATATGTCCTATTGCTTGTGCTTCTGCCAACACGACTATCTAGTATATCTTCAATCTCCTTGGTAGCTGAAGTAGTAGCTAGAATACTCCACTGTGTTTTTGTGACCTCGCCTTCAACACCCCCTTCATGGTACTCTATCA
>MU215994.1:96185-118596 GCA_018584345.1 Thuja plicata
CACATAGTACCTCATCATAGTACCTTCCAATCTTAAACTTTACTAGGCACTGTTCATTAACCATGACCTTGTGGTCATCCTACACCCAGGCGATCCGGTATGGATGTGGGTGTTTCTACCTCTTGAGATTCAACTTTGTGACCATCTCTTCTGACACCAGATTCTCAGTACTTCTGCTATCAATAATCACATCACAACACTTATTCTCACACTTGCACCTAGTGCAAAACAAGCTCCTCCTTTGCTCAAGTTCATTTTCACCACTCAGTAGGACTCTTTTATTAACTAGGACTTCTCCTCCTTCAACATCTTCATAATGAGATGATTTTGCATCTTCATCCACATGTGCAACTCTAGCTTGGCCGTCATTTCTCCTATCTGCCCTTCCTTGGTGTTGAGGACATTCATATGCCCTATGACCTTCTTCTCCATAGTGAAAACATGTTCCACAAAAGCCTCCTCTTCCTGATCCTTGTCCTCGTCCTCTTCCTCTTTGATCTCTATTTTTTTGATTGAAATTATTTCCCCTCAGACTCTTACTACTACTGGCCTCATCCTTCTTTTTCTGATCTTCATTTTGGCCTCCATAAGATTGTCCACCAGATCTTCCACTGCGACCTCTTCCGCTTTTCCTGCTTTCAAACTTCTTGTTCAACTTTTCCTCTACCTTTAGGGAAAACTGGTAGGCCTCTTCAATACTATTCATTCCAATCAGGTTCAACTCCTCCTGAATGCTCAGCCTCAACCCATTAAGGTAATGGGCAACTTTCTCCTTGTCAGCTTCTGCATGGCCTGTTCGGATGAGGATTCGATAGAACTCCTCCATATACTCTTGGACAAATTTTCCTGCTTGCTTCAAACCTTGCATTTTCTTTAGTAGATCGAGCTCATAATCAACAGGAATGAACTGTCACTTCAATTTATCCACCATCCAATCCCATCTTGTGATTTTCTCCTTTCCTCTTCTATTTCGCTCCAACTGAATCTCCTGCCACCAGATCTTCGCATGACCCTTCAGTCGGGCCTTCACAAATTTGACCCTATCAGGATCCTCAATATCTTCATACTCAAAATATTCTTCTATTTCATTGATCCAGTCAATCAACTCTTCTGGGTTAAGATTTCCCAAAAATGTGGGAACTTCAAGCTTAGGTCTTTTCCCGATCTTGGAAATGGCCCGAAAAAGCCTTTCCTCCTCTTGGTTCAAAGTTTCACCTTCCTGATCAAAATATCCTTCTACATCAGCTTCATTCTCACTTTTCTCTCTTATGGCAAGATTCATGCCTCTGCGAATCTCTTCCTACAATGCTTGCACTTGTCTCTGGAGGGCTCTAACCTTAGGTGGTACACCTCTGGCTCTTCTGCCATGCTCCCTTCGTGGAGGCATTTTTGTGCTTATCGCTGAAACCCTAAGCACGGTCCTAGTGAAAACTGCCTCACAGTCGGTGATCTGTCTACACACTCAGGAACTTCTTGCTCTGATACCACTTGATGAAGGGGACTCCCCTTAATACCACAAGTACATGACAGAAACAAAGAGAAACAATATAAATTTGGAAGAATAGAAAATTGGCTTCTTATTGGCCCCACAAATGTGGAATTACAAATTTTAGAATTACAATATCAAAAGCCACATGGGCATCCCTTACAATAATCTGTAGGACAAAGCCTCCAATAACCACCCATAACTGCCCTAGAAAACACCACGGGCCTTCCTTAAATAGCCAATTTTCCACCGCCTGAGAAGGTTCCAGAAATCTAGCCATTAAGGCCGACTACCCTTAGCATTTAATTATTTTTTTACTTTTATTACAAAAGGGTCAGCTTTAAATATTTACAAAACATGAGATTAGGTAGCCCAACTTCTGGAAGCCGTAACTTTTGAACCGTAGCTCTAATTGGCTATTATAACCACTTTTCGGAAAGGGGAGATCGCGATCTACAGTGCCTGATTTGTGAAGTGCTAGTCAACTAGGGGTTTGACCTCGATCCGAAGCCTCTAAGGTCCTAAAAATTGAGCTCAAAGGTTTTGCACCCTAAAATCTCAACAGTAAATCCTTAATAACTTCGCCAATACAGGTGATTTGGAAATGAAATTCAACTGACATTCTTATATGACTAAGATGAACCTTCACCTGGAAAATTAGAACATTCTGAGTTCAAACGACCAACTTACTAAAAATAGTAAGTTTCCAAAAATAGCAGCTTTGTACAAAATAGCCCTTATTAAATAGAAAAACACATATTTTTGGGTGATGCAAGATTTCCCTTACACCCAGGATGCTCCTGCATCACTTTGTGAAGTAGGTATCCTCCTTCTCTTCCTTATCATGTCTATTAGGTAGCCATGATAAGGAGGGGGGAATATATAGGGTCTCCCTTATACTATAGTTTACATTTTACAACATGCTAAATCTTCAGAAGGTAACACACATAAGTTGCTAAATCCTGAAGAGACACACATTTTTATTTTATTTATTTTATTTTTGCTAAATCCTTGGAAGGTAATGCACATAAGTTTCTAAATGCTGAAGAGATACACATTTTCAATTTTAAATATGCTAAATCCTCGAAAGGTAACACACATAAGTTGCTAAATCCTGAAGACACATTTTACATTCCATAGTGATACAAGAATGTGGATCTATGGGTATTCCAAAAGTCATTATAAGATGCATTAAAACTACAAAGAACAGTTTATGGGTGAACTATCAGGTTTGGTTACCTTTTGGGCTCTCCCTCCTTGGTGATTCACGGTAAGGTGGGCATCTTACTGGACAAGGTAATCACACCCTCTCTCTTTTTCTTTGACTGGTGATGTCTCTCTTATTGTAATCTTGGAGTTGACAAATACTTGAGCCCCTGGGGGCTTGAGGATTTCTTTGTCCCTTTGATTTCAATAAGATCATCTTTTCATCGTGATCTCCTTTACCAAGAGTTTGCATTGAGTCCAAACTCTTGCTAAAGTGGGGGCTAAATGTATCATCGAAAAATGGAAGCACTTCCATTTAGGAATGGTTTAGCCCTCCTAGCAAGTGGTTTTGGGTCATGTCAAATGCCTTGAATGGGTCTTTGACTTGGATCTCTCTTTTTCCCCTATTCTGCCCAGTTTTCCACTTTTCTCCTACCTGTTTCTGGCATCTTGCCTTGAAATATTGAGGTTCTTAACCTCAGGGTCAAGGTCAGACTTCTGGGTCAAGGTCAACCTTGACCCTGACCTAGTTCTGGGTCAACCTCGACCTTGACCCAGGGTCTGAATTTCAAGTTTCTATGATTTCCAGATGTCGGGGTTTGGAAAGAACTATTTCCCACTTCCGGGTCGACTGTTTCAGAATCCAAAGTAATGAATCTTAAAAAGATATTTAATATAGGTCCACTTCTAGGGGTATAGGTCTAATTAGAATTAATTATCCTATGTAGACCTCTCTAGAAGTTTGTGCCCTAACCTTGTATATAAGGAATCCTCTCTCCTCTCATTTTCTCTAAGAAAAGACACAAGAAGATTAAGAAATTTATTGAAGGATAATCTATGCATGATGAAAGCATTCAAGAATTCAAGCATTCAAGAATTCAAGAATTCAAGCCTTCAATCCATCAAGGACATCCATTAGTAGCCATTGAAGGATTCAAGCTCTATGGAGCCCTCTTGTTGAAGATTTCTCCATCCACATCCACTCAAGCTTCTTCATATTCCAAGATCCATTCAAGATTGGTGTTTAATATATAAAGGCAATTGATTTGAGACATCCTACATCCTACATTATACATTCTATATCCATTTGGCGCATCCATACTTGTGGATCCAAGGATTCGAATCCACCACAAGGGTTTCTATACAAGCAAGGTGAATTTGTTCATTTACTTTGTTTATCTCTACAATTTCAATTCTATTATAAGGTTAATCCCAAAACTGGGGTTTGACCAAGGCAAACCCTCCTCCCAAAAAACAAAACCATTTGTCTTGTAGGTACAGGTACAAGACAACGAATTATAGAGCAGATTTGGATACCCTTTTTGGCCAACTTTTGGGATCTGTGAACATAATTTTCGTCGGAGCAGTGCAGGTCAAGGTCAACATAAAGGGGTGAAATTGCACCCCTGTATTTGGGTCAAGGTCAACCTTGCTCAGAAAATAAAATGATTTCTGGGTTTTCTCCGTCTCTGTGTTTCTATTCCAGATCCGTTTGCATAATTTCCTGAAACTCAACACAGATATCAGAAAATAGGTATTTCCAGATCTGCTATGTTATAAGTTATGTATGTTATTTCATTATTCTTTGCAAACATTTCCAGATTTACATTCCTTATTATTACAACTAAATGTAAGTGGTTAATAGAGGCATAGGGTATCTTTTATGTGCAAATCTCCATTGTTCAGAACCCTATCTAAAGATCTCCATTTTCCCACTCTACAGTTCTTACCTCCTTTGATGGTGTCTAATAGTGGTGCATAGATCAGACTGAAATTATTAATGAATTTCCTATAGAATATTTCTAAGCCATGAAAGATTATAACTTCTCCTAAGGTCTTTGGGGTTGGCCAACATAAAATTGCATCCACCTTTTTTGGATCCATCTTTAGTGTCCCTTTTGAAATGACAAAACCAAGGTATGTAAGCTCTTCCTGCATAAAAACACACTTCTCTAGATTTATCATCAATTGGTGTTCATGTAGTCTTCTTAGGACTTGATTAAGATGATCCAAATTCTCTTTCTTAGACCTACTAAAAACAAGTATATCATCCAAATATACAAGAATGAATTTACCAATGAAATCATGGAGTACTTCATTCATTAATCTCACAAATGTAATCAGTACATTACTGAGACCAAATGGAATTACAATTCATTCATACAATCCTTATATGGTTTTAAAATTAGTTTTCCACTCATCTCCTAGTTTTATCCCGATTTGATCATAGCCTGATTTAAGGTTTATCTTAGAGAAATAGCATGCACCCCCTAACTGATCCAATATGTCTTCAATTTTGGGAATTGAGAATTTGTACCTAATTGTGATTTTGTTTAATGCCTTGGAGTCAGTGCAGAGCCTCCACTTTCCATCCTTCTTGGGAGCTAGCACACTAGGCACTGGACATGGGCTTAGACTCTTTTGGATTAGGCCTTTATTAAACAACTCATACACTTTCATTGAGATTTGTGCATTTTGATGAGGGGTTAGTTTGTATGCTACTTTATTGGGTAAAGATACACCAAGGATTAGATCAATGTGATGACATATGTCTCTCAAGGGTGGGAGGGCACTGGGGAATTCTCCTATAACTACACCTTTGTATTTTTCTAGCAATTCATCAACCTCCTTGGGTAACTTCATAGTCTTTTCTTTCTGCACTTTATCCTTGGGTTTCAACACTAGAGCATAGTCTACATCTACCTCTTTGATAGTTTCTAACATCTCCTTTTCTCCTACCAATATGATCATTGGTTCTTTTTTTTTATTAGATTTAGGACCATGCCAGGGTTTAATAGCGTAACTATTCCATCCTTGCAGATGGTGTAAGTTTTTTTTTTACCACTATGTTGGGGCTTAAGGTCACATTTCCAAGGGAGACCTAGTAGTATATGGCATGCATCCATCTCTACAATGTCACATAACACCTTGTCTCTGTATTATCCTATTGAAAAGTCTACCCATGCCTGATCATCAACTAGAGTGTGTTTCCCCTTGGTAATATAAGACACATTGTAGGGATAAGGATGAGGAATCTTATTTAAATTCAAATTTCCTACCATTTCTTTAGACACCAAATTTTTCATGGAACCAGAATCAACAATACATTTGCAGACCTTACCATGGATTTTTCAATTTGTTCTAAAGATGGTCTTCCTTTGTGGTGGTTCTTGGGTTGAAGGGACCTTCAATAGAGTCTTATTCATCATTAGACATACTCCTTCTAGATCCAACTCCTTAGACGGTGAGTTGACACTTTGGGCATCATCTTGGATCAATTGTGTTCTTTTGTCACCTTTTGTGTTTGACCCTATCCTCTCTGGGAACTTGTGGGAAAGATGACCCACTTTATTACTTATGTCACATCTTAAGGGACCCCCATTTCTTCCTCCAAATATACCTCTTCTATTGGATCTTCTACCTCTGAAATTACCTCTGAAACTACTCTCTCCCTAAGAGCCTTCTTGACTAGATTCTCCATGGGGTTTGAAATTATGTCCTCTTCCACTAAACATTCCTCTACCTCTAGCATTCCTTCCTCTTACTCATTTTTTCTTCTCTTGTCTCATATTTGTCTTCTCTTCTACCTTCAATTCCAATTGATAACATTTATGAACTGTATCAGGGTTTAAAAGATTCAGTTCATCTTGGATATTTATCCTTAGGCCAATTAGATATGTGGCCACCTTTCTCTTTTTCAGTCTCCATTGGCTTGGAGTTCATACTAAGCTTCTGAAATTCTTCACTATAGGTGCTAACATCCATCTCCTTCTGTCTTAAATTTTTTCTTCTCTTATGAAGTTGGAATTCATAATATTTTGGGATATAGGTTTCTTTAACCTTAGTAGCCATTTTTCTCCATGTGGATATCACATTCTTCCCCTCCTTCACCCTTTCTCCTTGGATGAAGTTCCACCATGTCAATGTTTCCCCCTTCAACTTGGAATTTTCCACTTTGACTCTCTGGTTATCAGGTATCTCCTCACATTCAAAGAAAATATTCAAGGACTCCAACCAGTCCATGACCAAATCAGGGTCCATCTTCCCACTAACGATGGGCAGATCTAGTTTACTGTCCATGGTCCTTGTATCCACAGACTTAAGGTCATTTAGAAGGTAACTATGTTTTTTAGGAATATCCTCTTCTTCCCGATTAGGGAATTTCTCCTCTTCCCCTTCTTCATCTCTCTCTGAGCATTCTTCACCCCTTCTATCAACTTTTCCCTTCAACTTTTCTATCTATGCTTTCATCCATCTATTATGTTTTGCTTTCTCTTGCACAATCTTGGAAAGCTCCACATTTGTTAGTTTTGGAGGCATTTCTTGGGCCTCTTCTCCTAACTCTTCTAATGAATTATACACTAATTCTTCCCCTAAGGATTATCCTAAGCTCTGATACCACTTGATGGAGAGTGGAGTGGAGTAGGGTTGGAATTGAGCCCAACCACAACTTCTATATTCTTCTAACCTTTAAGCCCCAAATAGGCTATCACTTGGATCCTCATTCTAGAAAACCTTGAAGGAAGCCATCATGATCCTTATTTAATTTTCTTCAACTCCTTTCTGCAGGCTAGGATGTCACCACAAAAATATAATCACACTAAACTAGTGTGTTCAAAACTTCAAGTCACAAACTCTCACAAGAACTCTTCCATTCGATGGATTAATGCACAAATTCTTGCAACTTCACCATAGGGAGTGGATTAGGGTTATACTAATCACAAGTATGCAATTTAGGACCATTAGAAGACTTCTAAAAAGTCCTAATGATCTAAAATGACAAACTGTCCTTTTAGGCCTAGCGAGACATGCTTATCTACTAGCCCTAGGAATGAGATTTTTTAGCATTATCTTTCATAACTTTCAAAGGATAAATATGAAAGCCTATACTTTTAGATACCCTTTTGTGAGATATTCCAAACTCTGAAGACTTAGTTCCCAACTCCAACATTATGCTTCCCAAACACCTACAAGGTTCAGAGACCTAATAGGGCTAATTAGGCCTAATTACTAAATAAGGTACTCAAGAATGGTTTGTCTAAACCAATCCAATACCTAGGGAATATCTATCTACACCCAAGAACACACATCCACCAAAAATTTGTTCCTAACCGCTCCCTATAGATTATTGTGCATCAAAGTGTAGTAAATTGTAATTGAGCACATAAGAGATGTTCGACTAGAGATTGGTGAAAAAAACACAAAACAAAATCCAACCTCTCTACCCTTATGGATTATTAAATATCCCTACCCCTACTTTCATTTCTCCCATTTCCATGAGAATATTCCACTTGTGGATTTTCAAGTTAGGGGCTCATCTTCACAACCTACGGTATGGAGGGTTTCTACACTAGTCTGCACAAAAACATTGATTTCTCCTTTGTATCTCCACCAAAATGAATTAAAAAAATTGAATTATAAGCATACAAAAAACTACAATGCAACCATGAGGAAACAAAACTCATCCCAATCTCAATGCAATTCGAACAATACAGACAACAATGATAGTTTCCAGAAAAACACATTTTTATTATTCAAATTTGCCACAATATTTGCATACATGAATATCAAATTTTTTTCTTCTATTCATGGACCTATATATCCCCAATCAAACATCCATAACCAATTCTCAAACCTTTTCGTCTGTTGGGGAGGTTGTAAGCAACTTTTTCAAAAAGTTGCAAAAGCTCCTAAGCAACTTTTTGCAACTTTATTGTCCTATACCACCTAGGACCTCTTAAGAATTCAAATGAGTGTATTTCCAATCAAGACAACCGAAGACACCTAAAAAAAACCATTAAAATATTTCCCTTTGACCAAGTTTGACCATAAGGTTTATAAGTGCACCTTGGGCCAACTAGTCTCACAAATGGGCTCTTATTACATCAAATGGATCCAATGATCCTTAATGCATATTAGGCCCATGAAACACAATTTATTACATCTTAGGAGGGGTTCTCTTGCACCACTATCATAGGTGCCTTACATTGTGTATGAATTTTTAGATAAGTTTCTTCATAGGTACCAAACCTAGGAGTATTGACATCAATAAGTTTAGATAGTAACTCATCAGCATAAAGTTTTTGGTTACGGTAAAAATAGGTTTTGAAGGGACCCCGAAACCCTATAACAAAGCTGAGAAAAGAAAGGCATTAAAGCCCAGAAAACAACAGGCTGCCCCAAGGAAGGAAGCAAGCTACAAAGGGATAGATCCTGGATTTAACAATAGGAAGAAGCAAAGCAATATCACCATCTACCTCGGTAGAGCCCAATAATTTCTTGGTTGTAATTCCTGCATCATACATGAATTGGTATCCAAAACAAAACATATATCTTCTTTGTACTTTTCTACTATACCAGTTGGGATCCTCTCTCTTATGCATTTGTTTATGGAAATATTTGAAATAACCCCACATAGTAATATTAAAGTTATTTCCTAACATTCTTATGCATTCCTTAATTTGTACTACTGCAGATCTATCAGTCGACCACAAAACTTCACCGATACCAAGAAAATAATTTTTCAAGTAGAAGAATACATACCAACAACTACCCATAGTTGAAAGTTTGTTTCTTGTCCTTCTTGATTCTCTCCATGTTCACAAACAACTGAATTCTCATGACCTCACATAGGTTGTATTGTGCATTCTCCTTCACCATCCAATATGCAACATGAATACCACCATCGGGTGCACTATTCAATCAGCTCGATTGATATAATTTGTAACCGATCACCATAGATGCAAAATTGACCTTGATATATTCAATGTTATTAATTTCCATAGCATGTTGATATTTTTTTGACTTTGTTAGATGAGTATCCTAACCAATAGGAATTGTTCTTAGAACAACAACATCATCGGTCGCTCACAACACTATCATTACGTAAATAATATGCTTGGTAATCTTATGCGGTCTATCCAACCATAAGAACTGATCATGAAAATCAATAAGCACATATCTGATACAGTCGGTTTCAAAATCATCAAGTAGGTCAACTACATAAGTAAAACCCTTGTCTTTCAAATGGTTGTGTTCAGCCTTCAATCCAGAGTCATTAGAAAGTTTGGTATATGTATTGAAGATAACACTTGGACCAAGATCCTCGATCTTACAATGGACAAATGACCTTATATCCTCGATCAGTGAAACACCATGGGGTATCGAAGACAAAGCACCATGGGATTATTCTCTACCATCTTTAAAGGATGAAATTTAAATATTGGCCTCGGTTCCTCAGTAATCTCAACCAATATAGGAGTGGCCATAATGCCAACAATGATTTGCTTCACAAAACACAGTAGAACCTTTGCAACACAGAGAAATACCCCTTAAGTTCATCGAAAGGGGTTCTTCAAATACCACTTCAATCCATAGCACAAAATCACAATCACTTCAAATATCCTTAGAGTCACTTGCAAGTTCTCTTGTTAACTCGTAGAATGTATTGTGACAAATGAACTTCACTTTTTCACTTTTAGCGTTTCATTTCCAAGCAATAAATGTAATGATCAAATAGTACACTTAACCAATTGCAATAGACATGTAAATATTCTGATAAATATTACCACACACACAAAATAGGGGATAGGTTATAGATATTACTTGATTTTCTCCCCCTAAGCCAATAGCTTTGACTTAGTCTAATGATGAATTTCTACATTACCTAAAGTTGTGGAGCTCTATGTCAATTTAGAAGATTTGAGTTCACCTTTCTTAACCCATGTTTCCTTCATTTTCTTTCTGATTCCTTCAACATCTGCACTCTTCTTGCCTTTATCATTAATAGACCTATTCACCGATTGACCTCCAGTGTTTTTATTCTTAGCTTTGCAAGATGTCTAATCTTGTTGAAATAGTAACACACCATACCTATTTCTCTCCATGGTCCAATATTGACTCTACCAGTTCTTATCTTGTAATTCACTATTGTGTGTCCATAAATGTGACAAATAAAACATGTAACATTCAATCAGTTGCCTTGTTGATTACGCCTCTTCCGGTTGGAGTTATATGTCCTTTGATTGTTGATTCTATCCATGCACTCATTAGCCTTATGCTCATACTTTTTGAAATGATAACAGTTACCATGAAAGATATTAGATCTAGCATTGTATTTTTTAGATCTTGCATAAAAATTTCCAAATCTAGGAATAGGTGCATTAGGTCTATTAGGTCAAATAGGTCTAAACCTACATAAATTGGCAGTATGACCTTCCTTGTGACAATTGAAACATACTGGTTTGTAACTCTTTTTACCATATTTTTTGTTGTTCACCTTAGGTGCTCACTCTTCTTCTACATGGATCTCCTTTGTTCAAGATGACTCATCGGCTTCAAATTTAGAAAATCATAAACCTTGTTTTTCACCACTTCTCCTTTGGTTTGAGATTTGTTCATGATTTTTAATATAAATCCCATTGAACTTGTCCAATAGATCATTGGTTGCCTTAATTTCTCCTTTCAACTTTTCGTTCTCTTCCCTCAGATTCTCATTTTCTCTTATGATGCTAGCATTTTATTCATTTGTATCATGTAGGTGTTCATTCAAAAAAAAAACTTCTTGTTCAGATCTGAATAATTCTTCCATCTTGGCTATTAAAGTGTTATTTTGTGTGTGTTAAAATGTGCACCTGTCATCTGCAACATGACACTTCAATAGATCATTGCATTAGTGGAAAATATGGTTATATGAGCATATAAAGCACTAAAATTGACCTATTGCTTTCTAACTAAGAAGAGTATGATAAGCAACACAACAACCCTCAAATTATGCTACTATCAGTGACATATACGACTTAGCATGAAATATTTGAGTTAAAACAAACTAAATGATAAAGAAACATGCACATTTAGCTCTAAAAATGAAGATAATAACAATGCATGATAATGAAACTATGAGGCAATATGAAACTATCTAAATCCTAACAGCATAACAATACATTTAACTCTAAAATTATGGGCTAATTTGTGCTCAAAAACTCCTATTTAGAGAATAAATGAGGAGAGAGAGGGGGACAAGGTGCATTAATGGAGTTGAAAAACTCATTAATGAGGTGTAAGAGGCATTAATGCCTTAGGCATTAATGAGGGATGGGTATAAAAGAATCTTCATTAATGAGACATTAATGGAACCATTTATGAGGCATGGGGAGGGATGTAAGGCCAAACTTGGCAAGTTGGTCCTTAGAGGAAGTCAAGCTTGAGAAAGTTGACTTTCTCAAGTGGGTTGAGTTTTTAATCACTTCTTAATGGAATGTGACAACATTAGGAGGTGGGTTAGGATAGAATTAAGATTAGAATTAGATTTAGCAAGGGTGAATGGGTTGGGATAGGTTGGAACCCATGGTCAAAGTGGTTGAAGTGGGTTAGGTTGGGGTTTAGAGGAATATTAATGAAATGAATAAAACTTATTTAATTCATTCAAAAAAAGGAATATTAATTATTTAAGCTTTTAATTTCTTTTTAATAATCAATAGGACTATAGCCAATTTACTTAAATTAATTAGGCTAGGGGAATGGGTTCATGTGCAAGTGAGAAATTGATTTAGGATTTTATTTAATTCCTTGTAAATTAATCATTTTAGCTATGTATTTGATTGATTTTGATTTTGGCTAAAAGTAATTGATTTAGTGATTTGATCACTTTAGGAGAATAAATTGATTTCAAAGGAATTATGTCAAGCAGTAACAGGGTCGTTTGAACATAATTGGGGGCATGATCATGTTAGTAATAACTAAGAGGGGGCGGGGGTGACTCAGTGGCCTCAAAAATTTATCCTTCAAACTTAACCACCAATAAATAAACCTCAGATTATTAAGTCCCTACAAGATGCATGTCATGAAATACTAATATTGATTAACTATCTGTCGGTGTTTTCTATCAATCCTTATTCTTTCTTGATTACTGATAAGCAGTATAACTATTTACCAAAACTCAATAAATAAGAAGAGTATACTCATCAATCCAGTGTTAACTATGTCAAATATAAAAAAATAAAGAAATGAATCAAACACACATAACACATGAAATTTTAACATGGAAACCCTGTTAAGGGAAAAATCACTGGGACCGCTACCCCAAATTTTCACTCTTCTAAAGTGAGCCCTGTTAGGAGCCAACCTTGTTAAAGGTTACAAACACACTGTTAAGTGTGACCTTGTTAGAGGATTTTATACATAGAGGTTGTCACTTAGTATCGGGAATCTATTGCTACCATCCTTGAATCATCCTCCTTCTTAGATTTTCAATAGGTATCAGGAAAATCCAGTGCTACTTTCATGAATCAACCTTTTTGGCACTCCTTGGGATGTACCTCAATATATAGAAAACTGTTAAGTCCTACTCGGTTAAGAGACTTGATGCTTCAATGGTTAAACTGAAACACTATGACCTGATTATAATGCAGCTTTGAATTGCAAATTTTTAGATCTATTTAAGTACATTACCTCTTTGATCAATGTATCAATTTTGTGCTCCACACTTTCTTCTTTGTGATGTTGTGCTTCACTGTTCGTCAGTGTCTGTAGAATTCCTTAGCTTTCCTTTAGCTTGATTGATTAGGACTGTATGAAGTTATTCTTCATCAATTTCTCTTCAACATCCTCTTTTTATTCACTCCCCTTAATCCATTCATAAATGAATTAAGCTTGTCTCTTATATAGACATGATATTCACTGTTTCTTGATTCTTGATTCTTGAGTCCAACCAATTAGATTTAAAGAATAACTCCTGATTTGTCTCATAATTATCTTCTTGCCAACTGTACAAATCATCTTTAAATTAATCACTTAACTCTGGTCAAATAAAACAAAGAAAACAACCAGTTAAGTCTATCTTTAGCTCTTGCCAGCTAGATATTTTGTCATTTTCTGAACTCTCTGTTCCGTCGGTCACCTCTGTAGTTAGTTTTTGGTGACAACTAATAGTTCCATCAGTGAGACTCTAGTTATCTTCATGATCTCCATGCGTCAGGCATCATTGGAATTTTACTCATCGGGCAACCTTCTGACTTTGCCCGTCGGGCATCACTGTGGTTTTGCTTTGTCAGAAAACACTATACTTTAGCTCGTCGGGTATCACTATGACTATTCTTCTTTTCTCTGACCGTCGGTGTGCACTCTGTTAATGTTGTTTGTCACTTAGTGAATACATGAATTTTATGTATTGATGAAAGCATAACCTTTGTTCCATTGATTCTCTGAAGTCTCTGGCATTATGTACATGACCGTACAGATGATATTAAGTTGACATTAATGACAATGCAATACATTAACTAATTTAATGCCTTGCATTATCTTCAACTTAACATTGTCAAACATTCAATTGGTTACATGTCATCAATCTCTCCCTTTGGCATTGATGACAACATACTATATTATCACACTATACTATTTCTAATACAATATGAAATACAACAGTTGAGATTCATCAAACTACCAATATTTTTGTCCTGTCAACTGATAAATGTCTGACCATCAGTAAGCTCTATTTTAGCTTAGATTTGATTGTTGCAGCTCTTTGTCTTTTGATGTGTTGTGTCATCTCCTTGTGTCAATTTCTCTCTCTTTACTGTTCTTCTCTTTTGATGTCTTTTTTTTTGTCAGAAACTCTCCCTTTGTATAATCTTTCCATACAATTTGCTCTTCCTAAGGATATAATATCTCCCTGTTGGAGTAATGTGATAATGGATAATCTTTCTCTCTTTTTAGAAAGATGTGATAATATGGATAATTTCTCTCCCTTTGACAAAAATTCCAAACAAATGTTTCACAGATATCTGAGATTCATGTCAAACAATCTTTTCTCTCCGTCCATAATATATTTCTTGAATTTTCCTTATCCATCAAGAATACAACAATATGCTTTGGTGCTTGGTTCTGATATATACATGTTTGTATATAGATGTAGCTTTGAAGTTCATCTCTTTTCTTGCATCAACATTTATGATATTCTGATAATATGTAGGCTGATGCACCCTTCAATCATTTTATTGACTGGTAGACAAGGGTTTGACCCCTAGTCTCTTTCTCAAGTACTCAAATGCATCCTTGGGCAGTGGCTTGGTGAAGATATCGACCAATTGTTCTTTTGATTGCACATACTCAAGTATCACTTCCTTTTCTTGAACTTGTTCTCTCAAATAATGATACTTGATGGCAATGTGTTTAGTCTTGGAATGCATGATTGGATTCTTGGAAATGTTTATTGCATTGGTGTTATCACAATAGATAATCACTGGTTTTAAGATCATATGCATACCTTCTAGTAACTGTTTGATGCATGCAATATTTGAGAAGTTTGCAGTAGTAACAACATATTCTGCTTCTGTAGTAGACTGAGAGATGCATCCTTGCTTCTTGCTTATCCATGTGACAAGTCTGTCACCCATAAAGAATACTCCTCCAATTGTGCTCTTTCGGTCATCAAGATTACCAGCCCAATCAGTGTCAGTAAACACCTTAAGTTTAAATTTGCCTTCAATTCTATACCATAATCCATATTCCTCAGTATTCTTCAGATATCTTAAAATCCTTTTCACAATAGTCATATGTGATTCCCTGGGGTTAGTAGAAAATCTAGCAACAATTCCTACTACATGTGCAATATTTGGTCTAGTGTGTACAACATACATGAGTTTTCCAATCATTGATCTATACAAAGTCTAATTTACCTCTATTGTTTTGTCTTCCTTTGTTAACTTACATCCAGTAGCCATTAGTGTTCCAACTAGTTTGGAATCTTCCATCTTGAATATTTTCAGGACCTCTTTGATGTATTTGGACTATGTAATGAAAATACCAAGTCATTTTTTTGAATGATTTGTAGACCAAGAAAGAACTTGATCTCTCCAAACATAGACATCTCAAAATCTTTCTCATCTCATTAAAAAATTATTTTCATAGCATATCATTGCCTCCAAATATGATGTCATCAACAAATATTTCAGCAATCAAAGTGTTAGCATTAGTATCTTCCTTCAAATAAAGATTACTATTTTCACTAGTCCTTACAAATCCAATACTTATAAGATAGGAATGAAGTCATTCATACCAAGCTGTAGGAGCTTGTTTAGATCCATACAAGGCTTTGTGAAGTCTACATACCATGTTTCTCTTGTCTGGATCTACAAAGCCTTCTGGTTGTTCAATGTATACCTCTTCTTCAAGTATTCCATTTAGGAAGGTTGGCTTGACATCCATTTGATATACCTTGAATCCTTTGAATGTAGCATAAGCAAGTAATATTCTTCCTCCTTCTAGCCTAGAAATAGGTGCAAAGGTCTCTCCATAGTCTATACCTTCCTCTTGTACATACCCCTTGCATACTAGTCTTTCTTTGTTTCTTGTGACTTCTCCATTCTCATTCAGCTTATTCATGAATATTCATTTTTTTACCGATGACATTCTTATCATCTGGTCTTGGTACAAGTGACCATGTATTGTTCTTCTCAATCTGCTCATTCTCATCATTCATAGCACTTATCCATTCTTCATTATCAAGTGCAGCATTGACAGAGTTTGGCTCAAACTCACAAATTAAATAATTTGAGTTTAAAGACTTACTTCTTGTTATTGTACCATCTTTCTTATCTCCTATGATCTGGATCTCTAGATGGTTCCTTCTTACATATATTGCAAGTATAGGTACATCTCTTTGTGTATCAGCTTGATCATCATTTTGATCTTCATTTTGTTCTTCATCACCTTGCACATTATTTTGATCATTATCCTGACCGTTGGTAATTACAGCCTGACCGCCGGTTGCAACATTCTATTGTACTAGAATTAAGCATTGTTGCTCAGGTAGAGTGTTGATTTCTTCATAGTATACAAACTAGTTGTAGTCGTCTAATTCTTTTGTGCTTTCCATCTCATTCTTTTCTGCAAATTCATCTATCTTTACATTTTCACTTTCAATAATTTTGTTAGAAGCCTTGATAAGACATTTATAAGCTTTGCTCTTGGTGGAATACCCTAGAAAGATACCTTCATCACCTTTGGTGTCAATCTTTCCATTTCTATCATCCTTTAAGATCTAACATTGACTACCAAAGATTTTGAAGTAACTTACATTGGGTGTTTTACCATACCATAGCTCACAAGGTGTCTTCTTTGTGTCCTTTTTCAATTGTACTCTATTCAGTGTGTAGACAATAGTACTGACAGCTTCCCTCCAAAATATTTGGGTGATGCCTTTCTCTATCATCAGTGTTCTAGCACAATCAAATATTGATCTGTTCCATCTCTCAGCAATCCCATTTTGCTGTGGTGTTCTTGGCACAGAAACCTACCTTTTTATACCATGCTCATTATAGAAATTAGTGAATTCATCTGATATAAATTCTCCCCCTCTATATGATCTCAAACATTTCAAATCCTTACCACTTTGTTTCTCTACCATAGCCTTATACCATTTAAACATCTTGAATGTTTCAGATTTATCTTTTAGAAACATAACTATCATCATTCTAGAGTAATCATCAACAAAGAGAATAAAATATTTATCTCCATAATAACTCTTTGTCCTCATTGGTCCACATAGATCAGTATGGAATAATTCTAGAATATCATCAGATGTATGGGTTTTACTTTTGAAAATGGACTTTGTCATTTTACCTTTTTGACAATTCTTGCACATGATGTTGTCGGGATTTTTCATCGTCGGTAAGCCTCTTACATTTATCCTTCTATTCATTTTCATCATGTTTTCAAAATTCACATGACACAATCTTTTGTTCCACAACCATATGTCTTCATTTCTAGTCATTTAGAAAGTGGTGTTAGTATCATTCAGATAGAATAAGTTACTTTTTGTCTATTCACCGGTACCTATCGATCTTCCTGATTCATTGAAGATCTTTGCCTTCTTGTTCTCAAAGGCTACTCTGTGACCTGAATTATTCAGCTGAGAAACACTCAACAAATTATAATTCAAACCTTTTACCCAATAAGAATTTTCACATTTAATCAGGTTGTTCAACATTATAGTTCCTTTACCTTCAACTGGACAAGGTGTATCATTACCCATTCTTACTGTACCACCATTATAATGCTCAAAAAGTGTTAAACTTTTCTTTGTCAGCGGTCATGTGGTGAGCGCAACCACTATCTATAATCCAGATGTCATTCTTACTAACCTTAGATATGAGTGTAGTTTCTTCATACCTTTCATCTTCACGTGAATCATCCTTCACAGCCACAAATACCATCTCGATGTCTTTATCAGGTTTGGTGTCAGTATCTTCATCTTTGCAAGAAGCTAGGTAGCTGGCTTTCTTTCCTTTGTCCTTGTAGTCTCAGGTATCTCTTCTTTCTGATTGTCAGTAACCTTTGTAATCTTTGTTATCACCTCTGTCAGATTTCTTCTCAAAAGATCTGTCATTACTTCTGTCATCTTTTCTAAGCACACAAGCTCTGATACCAATTGTTAGTAATAACGTAGAAAGGGGGGGGGGGGGGGGGGAANGGGGGTGGTGAATCAGTGGCCTCAAAAATTTATCCTTCAAACTTAACCACCAATCAATAAACCTTAGATTATTAAGTCCCTACAAGATGCATGCCATGAAATACTAATATTAATTAACTATTTGTTGATGTTTTCTGTCAATCCTTATTCTTTCTTGATTACCAATAAGAAGTATAACTATTTACTGAAACTTAGTAAATAAGCAGAGTATACCAATCAATCTAGTGTTAACTATGTCAGATACAAAACAATAAAGAAATGAATTATACACACATAACACATAAATTTTTAATGTGGAAACCCTATTAAGGGAAAAACCACTTGGACCGGTACCCCAAATTTTCACTCTTCTGAAGTGAGCCCTGTTAGGAGCCAACCTTTTTAAAGGTTACAAACACATTGTTAAGTGTGACCTTGTTAGAGGATTTTATACATAGAGGTTGTCACCTAGTATCGGGCATCTATTGCTACCATCCTTGAATCAGCCTCCTTCTTAGACTGTCAATAGGTATTGAGCAAATTCAATGCTACTTTCTATTGGCAAGTTGAATCCTAGAGGACATATGACTATTTTTGTGTTGTCATCATGGCAACAAAGTCATATTAAAGTTTCTGTCAAAGATAACTTAGAAGATAAAATGACTAAGTATGGAAACAGGGCAGACAGAGATATATAGTGATCAACACATCAACACGCGTGTGAGAGATCAATTTAGAGTATGAACATTTAGATATATGTTCTATGTGATGTCTACATACTAAGTCCAGACACACATGGTACGACATGATAGTACGGAGAAGTTACAGACAGATCAGTACACCAGCAGTCTAGAAGATAGAGCATGGAAGCTGACTAGTGTTTTGATCAGCGTGAATTATTTTGTTATGTAACGGCCAAGAACCTTTGATTATATTTTTATAATGATGTAATTAGTATTTTTGTAAACACGCTTAAGCCTAATTTCTCGAAAGCATTGTGTATTATGTTTTAGTACCGACCATAAGTCTTATTTTGGGCCGCGCCTATTCAGGTATGAACATATAAGTATGTAATGTAAAGTTATGTTACAAGTGTTGATTAATATGTAAGAGAAAGATAAAGAAGAGTAGTATGATGAAGTCAGTATGAGATAAATCTCTTTAAGAGAGTAAGAGCATTCGCGCATACACGAAACTGATAAGACAATAGTGTCATCACAACAGTTCACTTTTGATATAGTGTATATCAACTATCAGAAGGTTGTAGCCTTCATCTTATTGGGCAGTGAGCCTAGGAAGTGAGCCATATACCTTTAATAGGGTTTTGTAAAGACTCCTAATAGGGTTAGACCTTTAACCAGGTCGTTGTACTTGCATTGTAAAGACTGCTTCTAACAAGGCAAAGGAAATTTAACAGGTTCATTATACTAGTACAATATTTGTGGGTACTAATTCCCACCGGGGTTTTCCTCTGATCAAGGTTTCCCTGTAATCATATCATGTGTTATGAGTTCTTATGTTAAGCTTCATTGAATGTATGTTTGATTTATGTTTAAGTTGCTGAAAATTAATAAATAGACAAACACTGATTCACCCACCCCCTCTTAGTGTTTCTAACAATTGGTATCAGAGCTTTGGTCCACTGAAAGAAAGTTTAACCACTTGAGGAGATCATGGACTCAGCAGAAGAAAAACATTTGAAAAAGAATCTTGAAGCAGCCCTTAAAGATCTTGACAGATCTGAAAAAGAAAATGAAGAACTTAGACTAAAATTTGATGGCTCACAAATGCTTATCAAGAAATTAAGAAAAGATTTGAAAGATTGTTGTACAAGTGATTTAGGGAAAATGGTCAAAAATCTCAATGAAGAGAACATGTCTCTGAAAGATAAGATTGAAAATCTGGATGAACAACTAACAGATAGTCAAATTGCTATTGAAGAAAAGATCAAAGAAAGAAAACAATTAGATGATGAACTCTTGAAAGCAAACATGAAAGTCTTGGAATTAGAAAACATAAAGAAGAAGATGGAATCTGAATTAACAAAAGCAAAGGATAAGATTGATAAACTCCACACAAGTTCTGATTCACTTTAATCTCAGCTCAATGCACAAAAGCTAAGAGGCGACACTACTGGTCTTAGATACAGTGTAGCACAAATTGAAATCAATTCATTAAAAGAAAGAAAGAAAGCACATGAAGTATCTTCAGAAGCAAAGAAAGTTGAAAATGTTGCAGAGATTAAAACAAATCCACCTAAAAGGGAAACCAAGCAAGTTAACAGAACTTGTTATGCATGTAACAAACATGGTCATTTGGCAAGAGATTGCAAAGAGGTAAGACCTTTCAATGGTTATTGTTTCTCTTGTAATAAGTTTGGTCACAGGGCTATACATTGCAGAACAAATCAAAGAAATCAGTCACAGAAAAATCAAAGAAGAATGAATCAAAACAATCAGAGAAATCAACCTCAAAGAAATTTGCAGAACACTACATGTCAGATATGTAACTACAATGGACACACAACAAATCAGTGTAGCATGATGAACAAGAACATTAGACCTCCTATCATTTGTCACACATGTGGAAAGGCTGGACACATCTCAAGGTTTTGTAGATCCAAAACTCAAAAGCAAGAGGATCCTAAGAAATCACTATTTGTAGAAGAAGGAGAAGTCAAGTTTGTTCAAGCAAAAGAAGATTCAAACAAAATTTGGGTTGAATTAAAGAAGGATAATGATGTTGACAAAGTAGTTGATGCATCCACAGTTGATGCACCCTCTACTTCTACTTGAATAGACCTTCTTGGTCTTATGGGGAGCTATTCTAGCTTAGAACCCCTACGCGGCTGGTATACTCACCTCTGAGTATGCACCTATGAAATTATGTTTATGATAATAGTTGGATGAAGTATGCATACACGCATTATCTATAATGCATTCTGAATGAAGTTTGAGATTCACTATGAAAACTGTGTACGGTTGCAAACATTAAATGCAGTAACTTTTATAAAATAATGCAAGTCTTTGATCATCTTCACATTTTCATTCAAGATCATAGAATATGGAGAGCACAGGAGCACTAAGAATCAAAGCACAAAAGCATAACAGATTTGGTAGTTAAGAAGCACAGTTGAGAAGTTGAAATGGAACCCTAGAATTTGCACCATTTTAGATTTTTGTGAAACCCTATTTAAGCAATCATCAAGTAAGTATGGTGACTCCTGTTGTATTTGATATTACAGAGAGGAAGAGATTTGTTTTTAAGAAGCATCCATTCAAATCCATACTAGATGATGTAGAAGGAGCTTTCTCCAAAACCCCGTTAGGTGTTGTTCACGTAGAAGACATCTGCACATACATTTATTATAAGAAGTAAACAATTGGAGATAATAGCATAGCCACTCCCATGGCTTCAATGATGAAACTAGACTATTCATTCAAGGATGAATACATGCACCTCATAGACAACCCTATCTTTGAGTATTTGAATGCGCACGATTTCCATGAACCAGGATGGGTTAAAATATTATTGAGAAGAATTCATGATGATCTTTTCTGGATTGGTGAAGTCCCCATCTATATTACTATAGACCTAATCCACAGCATGACTAGACTTCCTAATACTAGACCAGTTCTTCCTATTGGGAAGGATGTCAAGAAACAGGTTGAACAAGTTTTCTTATCTAGAAGTGACAAGCACGAGATGACAGTTGATCCTATCAAGGAAGATGACATAAAGCTTCTAACTATGATACTTGGGTATAAGTTTCAGCAAGCAAGCAGGTTAAATAGTGTCTCTGCAACAACAATACTAGCAACTATCAGAATGGTGAAGGATAACACTCAATACAATCTATGTGAGTTATTGCACACTCAATTGATTGACAACATTCAAATCATTAAGCATGATAGGAGCAAGACATTCAGGTTTGGATCTTTGATCATCTACTTGTACTTCCATATTGTTGGAAAGGTTGCAACCCTTTACCTAGATAGGAGCAAACCCACAATGTCTTAGATTTCACTTAAAGCCACTTTAGAGAGCAGTGTGAGGGATGCCATGGATATGGATATCAAGACATTTAGGATCAAGATGCAGAAAATGTTCAGATTATCTAAGAAGATAGTTGATAAATATAAATATACCATATGTTTCATGGTAGAAATAGATTGCACTTGCATGGAGGCAGTTGAACCTAGAACCAAATGGATTCATCCTCTTGGTTATGAAGTGGAGGAACATGTGTTAGAAGGATATGCACAAGTTCT
>MU215994.1:118777-145506 GCA_018584345.1 Thuja plicata
GCCAAGATAGCCAAAGAACTTGAGAAGGCTGAAGAGATCCAGAAGAAGAAGAAAGTAGAGAGCACCTCTACGCCCTCTACCACCATTGACCTAGACTCATCTCCACCTTCTATACCAAGAAAGAAGTCTAGAGGAAGGAAGCAAGCACCCAGAAATCACCCATTCTCAAGGAACACATGGAGCAAAGCAAGGAATACTCAAGATCCTCCTGAGGTAGGTTTCAGACCTAGTCTAAATGTCTTAAGGAACAAGATTGTGAATGAAGGAAGACTAGATACAATTTCTAAAGTGTATGACAAGTATCAAGAGATTGATAAAATTGAGATACACCCTATGATCATATCTCACATGATTAAGTTTAAGAAGTCAGTTCTTGAAGTCAAAATAGTGATACCGAATAAGTTATGGAACATACTGGAGATCATGAAGAGACATGCGATTGAGGAAGACACGAGGATAAGAGAAGAAACATTGGATAATCTTCTTCCTGTATGCTCACATGATGAGAAGGCAATTCTATTAGATCTGGTGAAGCCTCATCTTAGAACCAAGACAATGACTCTTCAGATTATGAACAAATAGTATGAACAGATAGGTAAAGAAAATGAAAAGGCATTTGCAAAAGTGTTTATGGATAGACACATGTATCCATCCATGGCACCTACTACAAAGGTAACTCCAGCTCCTCCCAAACAAGTTATAGAACCACTGATTTAGATAGCACCTATAACAAGTCCACAAGTTTCAGTGCCCTCAGTGAAAATAGCTTCTGATATAGAAAAAGACTTAGAAGATACTATAGTGGTTGATAATATCAAGATATCCATGACAACATCTGACAAAGACATGGACAAAGTTGATAAAGCATTTGTAGGCACTGAAGAGATGTGCACTGATGATACATTTGTACAACAAGATGAAGTTCCCTCCAATGATCCAATTAACTTAATGAAGAGAAAGATACTCAAGATAATGTGACACCAGTCAAAGAGATACTAGTAAAGAGTGAATGCATGGATACCAGTCAGAATACTATATTCTCACCATCCACTCAACCATCTACTTCATTGTTGTCAAGGTTAACTCCTAATTTAGCAAGTCTAGATGCATGGGGAGAAGAAGACCTGATCAAGATCAGCGTTCTTGCTATGGAAAAAGAAAAAGAGAAACAAGTGATGAGGAACCCTCACCTTTTGGAATTAGTGAACATGTTGAATGAATTAGTGCGTGCAGACAAGAAAGTAGCCAAAGTTCAATCAGTTAAATATGTGGAAAGCATTCTTACAAACTTCAAATCACATTTTACAAGCCTAGTAGACTCAGCTACTAGAATTGCAGAAGATGAAAATAAAAAGGAGAGACTGAATGAATTGGTAAACAACTTTACCTTAGACTTAAAATATTTAAATATTGGGCAGTCCATACTAAAAGAATTGGCAGTTAAGGGAAAGAAAGTCATAGCAAACTGCATGGACAGAGTGAAGTTCACCTCTGAACATATCAAGAAGATAGAAGAGGTAGAGATCATGGTGGACACTATCATAAAATCAGTTGAGACATCTAGCCAAGACATGAACATATGTAATAATGTCTATCAAGGTTAGTTAGAAAAAATTAAAAAGGCTAAGTTGGAGATCAGCAAGATAAGAGTTAGACAAACTTAGTTGAGAAATGCACTTGCGCCCTCTCTAGCAGTCCTAAATGAGAACATCAAACAGATTGATGCCACCATTGTGACATATGATCAAGGTCCTTGCATGGATTTGATAAAGATGGAGAATCTGACATATGCCTTATGCATGCATCTATAGACAGTTGATGCAATGAAAGTATTCTGGCAGAAAGAGATCCAATCTCTTCAGATTGTGTACCCTGAAGTCTACATGGAGTAAGTACCTTGGAAATTACAAGTTTTTGTACACCTTTGTCATTAATGTCAAAGGGGGAGTAATATAGAATGTGTATATATGGAGAGCAGTATATGTATATATGTAAAAGATGTTATGATATACAGTTACTTTTTTGTGTTAAGTCATTTTGGGAAACTTGGCCACATTCCTTTATTGCCATAAATGAAAAAGGGAAATATTGTTGACAAGTTGACTCCTAGTGGAAATATGACTATTTTTTTGTTTTCATCATGGAAAAAAATTCATATTAAAGTTTCTGTCAAAGATAACTTAGAAGATAAAATGACTAAGTATGGAAATAAGGAAGATAGAGATATACAACGATCCACACATCAGCGCACGTGCGAGAGATCAATTCAGAGTATGCTCATTCAAATATATGTTCTATGTGATGTCTACATACTAAGTCCAGACACGCATGGTATGGCATGATAGTATGGAGAAGTTATAGATAGATCAGTACACCAATAGTCTAGAAGACAGAGCATGGAAGTCGACTAGTGTTTCGATCAGCGTGAATTATTTTGTTATGTAACGACCAAGCACCTTTGATTATATGTTTATAATGATGTAATTAGAATTGTTGTAAACATTCTTAATCCTACTTTCTCAGAAGCATTGTGTATTATGTTTTAGGGCCGACCATAAGTCTTATTTTGGGTCACGTCTATTCGGGTATGAACATATAAGTATGTAATGTAAAGTTATGTTACAAGTGTCGATTAATATGTAAGAGAAAGATAAAGAAGAGTAGTATAATGAAGTCAGTATGAGATAAATCTCTTTAAGAGAGTAAGAGAATTCACACATACATGAAACTAATCAGACAATAGTGTCATCACAGTAGTTCACTTTTGATATAGTGTATATCAACTATCAAAAGGTTGTAGCCTTCATCTTACTAGGCAATGAGCTTAGACAGTGAGCCATATACCTTTAATAGGGTTTTGTAAAGACTCCTAATAGGGTTAGACCTTTAACCAGGTCATTGTACTTGCATTGTAAAGACTGCTTCTAACAGGGCAAAGGAACTTTAACAGGTTCATTATACTAGTACAATATTTGTGGGTACTAATTCCCACCGGGGTTTTCCTCTGATCAAGGTTTCCCCGTAATCATATCATGTGTTATGAGTTCTTATGTTAAGCTTCATTGAATTTATGTTTGATTTATGTTTAAGTTGTTGAAAAGTAATAAATAGAAAAACACTGATTCACCCCCCCTCTCAGTGTTTCTAACACTTTCATAAATCAACCTTTTTGGCACTCCTTGGGATGTACCTCAATATATAGAAGACTGTTAAGTCCTTCTCGGTTAAGAGACTTGATGCTTGAATGGTTAAACTAAATCACTATGACCTATTTCTAATGCAACTTTGAATTGTAGATTTTCAGATCTATTTAAGTACATTACCTCTCTGATCAATTCAATTCTTTGTGCTCCACACTTTCTGCTCTATGATGTTGTGCTTCACTGTTCGTCGGTGTTTGTAGAATTCCTTAGCTCTCCTTCAGCTTGATTGATCAGAACTATATAAAGTTATTCTTCATCAATTTCTCTTCAGCATCCTCTTTTTATTCACTCCCCTTAATCTCATTCGTAAATGAATTAAGCTTGTCTCTTATATAGACATGATATTCACTATTTCTTGATTCTTGATTCTTGGCATGAAAAAAAATCTAGCCAATTAGATTTAAAGTATAACTCCTGATATGTTTCATAATTATCTTCTTTCCAATTGTACAAATCATATTTAAATCAATCATTTAACTCTGGTCAAATAAAACAAAGAAAACAACCAGTTAAGTCTATCTTTATCTCTTGCCAACTAGATATTTTTTTGTTTTCTGAACTCTTTGTTTCGTCAGTCACCTCTGTAGTTAGTTGTCGGTGACAACTGATATTTCCATCGGTGAGACTCTAGTTAGCTTCATGATCTCTATCCATCGGGCATCATTGGAATTTTACTCGTCGGGCAACCTTCTGACTTTTCTCGTCGGGCATCATTGTGGTTTTGCTTCATCGGGCAACACTATACTTTAGCTCGTCGGGTATCACTGTGACTGTTCTTGTTTTCTCTGACCATCAGTGTGCTCTCCATTGGTGTTGTTTGTCACTTAGTGAATACATGAATTTTATGTATTGCTAAAAGCATAACCTTTGTTCCATTGATTCTCTAAAGTCTTTGGCATTATGTACATTATCGTATAGATGATATAAGTTGACATCAATGAAAATGCAATACATTAACTGATTTAATGCCTTGCATTATCTTCAACTTAACATTGTCAAACATTCAATCGGTTATATGTCATCAGATCACACTTAGGGAAAATAGAGTCTATTTTCAGAGCAAGGAAAATCTAGGTGGTTACATTTGCCCCTCTTTGAATCGATGTGTGAGCAATGCATTGATTCAAAGAAAGTTTTGATTTTTACTCTAGAAAGATTGAGAATTTTGCTCATGATCGAACGAAATGTCTAATGAGATTAGTCTCGCACTTGATCGAACTAAACTGATAGAATCGACTTTGAACTTGGTTGTCATCCAAAGGTCAATAAAATATTTTAAAGATACCAATCCTAAACTTGGTTGTCATCCAAAGATTTATAATACTGATTCTGAACTTGGTTGTCATCCAAAAGTCAGTAAGAAACTGCCAAGAGCTTAATAAGAATCTTTATTTTTTAAAATGAGGAAACATAGATATCCAGTTTATGAGAACCAAAGCTTTTTATCCAACAGTTCTGACTTTAGTCAAAGAGAATGTCATGGCCCTAGTTGTTTGATAACAAAGTCTTTTTTGATGTTGTTTCAAGAAAAAATTTGATTGATGATATTGTGATCATGCCCCCTCAGGAATGAAATTGAAGGAAAAGAATAAAAGCCCTTCGTTGAAAGAACGTATCACTTGCAGGAAGCGGTTAGGGAAAGAAAGAACAGAGTAGAAGAAATGAAAAAGAGGGTGTGTTTAAGAATAAACACACAGTATACCAAGTTAATTACATGAATATGTGAGTGGTGAGATTGTTTAAATGATGTCGGACCAAGATTTATGCTGAAATGTGCAATTTGAATGAATTTTTAGAACAAACAAAGCAATTTTGCATTATTAGGAGCTGTCGCAAAAAAATTGTGCCATGGAAAAGTGATTTGATGTATCTTCGCTATTTGTGTGGAAAAGTGAGTTGGTGAATTTTATTCAATAGCATCTTGCTAAAATCTAGTTTGAATGTCAAGACATTCCTTTTAGGTATCTCCTTTGCTTTTCTCATTTTGTGCATCACAGACCAGGGATTCGAAAGTGGAGATGACCTTTGTACTGTTGGCGTAATGATAAATCTTGCTGTGTAGGCTTGTGAAATTTATTGTCAAAACTTATCACTTTGATTTCATTCCCGATGAATCAAAAGGGGAAAAAAATTATTTTAAGGTACTTGGGAGGAGTTTCAGAACCCCTAAATAGCTCAAAAGGCCCATATATATCTCAAAAATTACCATTTTACTATTCATTTTTACTTTCATCCATAGTAAATTTGAGAGCTCTATAGAGAAGATGGTGGTCCCTATGCAGAAACATCGTTATGAGCTCAGCCATTGACATCAACACCCAACCAATTATGGACCTCTGGTAAGTACTCGAAAAACTACCCTGTGAATTTGGTAATTTACATTTTCATGCTTTTCTATAGCTTTTAAAGCCCTTTGAATTATGGGTCGCATCCGAGATTTTGGATCACACCCTGTCAAACCCGTGTCGTATTTGATATTTCCTGGACCGTATCTGGTTTTTCTAGATTTATGCATCACATGCAGGATTTCCTAGATTGCATCCAGTTACCTTGTTTTAGCTTAGTTTTTAAGTTGAATTTTGGTTTGCATCATTTCCTGTTCTTTCAGGATCATACCCCATTTTTGGGGTCGTATCCTATATTTTTGGGATCGCACCCGATATTCTCCATCACATCTTGTATTTCTAGGATCGCATTTGGAAAAAAAGATCACACCCTACCTTTCCAGGGTTGCATCTCATTTTTGACTTAGAAAGCTATCCATTTTGATCTGTTTGTCTGTCGCGGACCCTCAATCACTTAGCTGATCATGAGGCTGCATCATAGAATACTGATTTATGTTTTTATGTGCCAAAATAGGCATATTTTGAGGTATTCACATTTAGAGGCACATATCCAGGTCCTGTTCTTTCCTTGTCTGAACTATTATTAGATGATGAGTAGGAGACAATGATCCATTGTAGATTACGATCTTTGATTGATTTGCCTGATATAGGGGTAAATCGAGGGTTGTTGACTGCTCTTTCTGAGAGATGACACTTAGAGCACAACACCTTCCATTTCCCAACCAGGGAAATGACTGTTACTCCAGAGGACATATGACGCATACTGCGTGTTCCCATCATGGGCTGTGAGGTGCATTTTGAGGTGACTTCTACCGTAGCGATTGGTGCAACACGTCAATATTTCTAGGATGATACCATTGATTAGAGATATCTCTCATGGGGTTACATGTGCGATCATTATGATCAATTATCTATCTATTTTCCTGGCTTGATTGGTCGTATCCTGATGCCAGACAAAGGATAGCACAGGTTCCTCATAGGATGGGTGGAAATGTTGGAGAAGATGGTCGTCCATAGATGAAGATTTGCATGGGGCAGCTGTATCTTAGCCCATATGTATCATGAGCTTCATGAGATTGTGTACCACTATACCTAGAGCATGACTATGGGTATTTTGATTGTTCAGATCTGGGCCTGGGAGCACATCCCTGTTGCACGGTCGATAGTTGATAGACATCATGCACCTAAGTAGGCTTATGTCTATATGTATGTAGGTCTTATTCAGCGGCCCCATCTAGGCAAGGTAGAGTACTGGAGGAGGAGTTTTGATGATATGATAGAGGTAGTCTAGTGGCCCTATTTAGATTGTGAGGAGTGGACCTCTGATGCCAGACAGGTTCCATTTTTGTTCTAGAGTAGGTATCTTATCAGGAGGACTAGATATATAGTAGAGCGGTTTGTTCATACCCAAGTTTTGAGATAGTACAACCGACGATAGGGTAGGACTTAGGATATTATAGTATATGCCCAGACCCATGATGAGGCACCATTATGGGGTGCCCAGCTGAGTTACGAGACTGCCCACCAGGAGATCAGAGACATGGTCAAAGTAGATTGGGATCTTCATATGGATGTTGCAGATGCAGGTTGCTCAGATGGGTACATTTTAGAGATGCTTTAGCATCCATTTCCATGTTTCATAGTGCCTGAGGAGTTCATTCCTCATATAGAGGAGTCTATAGATTATGATCTAGATGAGCACCCGACCAGAGGGAGAGGAGGAGATCAGAGAGATAGGGACACCGACAAGAATGGAGGGAGAGATGGAGATAGAGATGGGAGACATCCTCCTCTAGATGAGGGGGATGATGGTGGAGATGACAGGGTTGGTGGTGCTATGGGTGGCCTTGCAGATGTTTCTAGTGGTAGTGGAGAGGGTCAATGCACCTGATTTAGATTTTTTTCTCCCAGGAGAGATCCAGACCCATTACTTACAGGGGATCAGTAGAGACAATAGAGGTAATAGTAGCAGTAGAGGAAGCCAGGTAGATCACAAGATAGATCTTAGGATAGGCCTTTTGGATAGGATTCAGGTAGGGGACTTGGCAGAGATGGAGATTCTCTATCCCAGTGTGAGCAAGTGCGAGAGTAGCTCAGGGCACAGGTCACAACTTTAGAGGGGAGGCTTACTGGAGCTGATTCCCATATTTACATATCAGATGCATTGCTTGCAGATAGGGATAAATAGTTAGAGTGCCTTAGGGCAGAGTGGGACATGTAGGGTGATATTCTCAGAGCAGAGAGAGATGCGCAGGCTAGGATAGCCACCCATCAGGGATAGAGAGTAGCTTATTACTTTGCATTATACCATGCTGCAGTTCTAGAGGGCCAGAGAACACTTTCATTTTCACAGGTTGCCCAGCAGTTTGAGGGAGCGATGCCTCCTCTGCCTCCATTTGTACCACCTGCTCTACCTCCTCCAGATCAGGGAGAGGGGGGAAGCCAGAGCTGATACATATCTTTTTGTACTATTTTGTGAGATCATTTTTTATATCCAGAGCCCTGTGAGGCCAATATTTTGTACTATTGACACTTTGATATATGTATATCTGATTCGTTCATGTACTCTGATACTCTTTGTGTAGACTTGTGCCATTTTGTTGATTTGTACCATGTTTTTAGATGTATATCTAATGCAACTATTTCTGATTCTGACATGATTCATGAGTTCCATCTATTTTGATAGATTCATTTGCACATGTGATTATATCTTGGTCGTATGATGAGTTTAGAATAGATGACATCTTTTATGTGTGTTGGATTTATCACTAATATAAATATGTTTCAAATGATACTATGTGAATATGCACAATATATGTTTTTGAGTTTTTCTTATGCAATTAAAATGTATGGATGCACTTAGGATGAAATGTGATGCTTTGCTTTTGTATTTTATTTCTGTCTCATTTTAATGAATGCAAAATGTATGCTATGGATGTGCAATGATATTTGATATCAGTAATATTGATGTGATTAACTTAGTTTTTAGAAGAAGATAGAAATCATTTTTGAGCTCAAATGCCTTATGCTTTTAACTTCTTTCAGAAATGAATCATGCAATCTCTAAATGCATCTATATGTAGACTCTTAGGACTTGTCACTGATTTGCAGATATTGTAATATTTTTATCATCATTGGGCGTTGTTTGGAATGGATACCACCTGATAGTAAAACCATCACTAATACCCATTGATATCATGAAAGCATGAATACTATGTTTATTAGATGAAATGTCATAAATAGACTTAGGCATCAAGGCATAGAAGCCAGGATGACAAAATAGTCACGTTCCTTTTACTATATCAGAATCTATGTAAGGCAAGATATCGAACCCGCAATGACCTTGAAAATTCATATCCTTGGGCATATTATGCTTCGTATACCTTAGTGAGAATATGAGTTTAGAAAATAGACAAGGAAATTGTTTCAACCTCTCCATAGTGTACACATAACAAAGATCAAGATATATGTGGCTATCCACTCATGGTTGCAGCTCTTACCATAAACGTCCAAGTTAGGTGAAATTTATAGGATCATTTGGAACAATCACCATACACAGAAAACCAAGAAAATATTATGCCCCCTGTTCTTGTGACTCTTTGTCTTTGCATAGATGTCATGGAGTAACTCGGAAGACATAACAACTATCAATTGTGAATCAATCAAAGAAAACTCATAACTGCTTAGATGCCCCTAGTATAGAACATCATGGGAACATAAAAGAGTCATAATCACACCAAGATCAAACTGTGTTTAGGTAGTATTGAGAAATACTATTGATTCATTTTTCAAGTAAAGTATAGATTCACCAATAAAAAATCTAGAATTCAAGAAAATATGTGTTCCATGTCTGTGTACAATGTTATCCTTGCTTTGCAATCCAATGTAGGTCGTAGGAACATCGTTCATGTTAGTGTAATGTTTGTGTCATCCTTGTGTTGTGAAAGCAACAGTTTAGCAAAAGTATTGAGAAGCATGGTATCACAAGACAAACCAACCTATGACAACCTAGCAGACACAACCTATCCGACTGGAAAAGATGCCCCCAGTGCATAATGACTTGATCCTAAGACAGAAAAATCCCAAGCAAGGATAAGATAGTTTTTTTAGGAAATGAAGTCAACATTTTAGCACAGGTGTAATTGTGAAGGCTTAATATTGGCAATGCATTGATAGATAGAACATAGAATACAAGTGACACCTGATTTCTAGGTTTTCACTACTTGGCAATATATTTTCTTTCTTTTTGCTACCAAGATGCCTATTTTACCAGTTTTCATCAAGGCACTTTTTCTCTTTTTCAAATTTTTTGCTATTTTTTTTCTTTTTTAAATGTTTTTTGTAGTATCAAGGCGCCTGTTTGCCAGGTTTTCACCAAGGATACCTTTCTTCAGGACTTTTTCCACTATTTTTAGATTTTTCTAGGATCAATTTTCTGAATGTTTTTGGTATTTTATGAGAACTATTTACTGTACAGGCTCTGCTAGCCAAACATCAAGCGTAGAACCGCTTCAAATGTAGAGTGTTGATAGGATCTAGAATGGCATCTCCTTGAGCTGTAGCTAGTTGATAAGCTCAAGTCCCAAAATTAGCAATGATAACATAAGGTCCTAACCAGTTAGGTTCAAACTTTCCTTTTTTCTCTTGGTTAGGCTGGTTCTTAGGATTCTCCGTTAGGACGAGATCCCCCACTTCAAACTATCACGACTTTACCTTTTTATTATATCCTTTGGACATGCGTACTTGGTACACCTTTAGGTGATCAAACACATGTTGCCTACGCTCATCTAGTAGGTCTAAAGAGTTCACCCTATCAATGCGGTATTGCTCATCAGTAACAAGATCTTGTAAAGATATGCGCAAAGATGTGATTTCAACCTCAATAGGTAGTACTACTTCAGTGCCATAGACTAGGGAAAATGGCATGGCTCCAGTTGGTGTTCTAATGCTTGTTCTATAGGCCCATAGTGCCAGAGTCAGTTGTAAATGCCAGTCTCTGCCAGACTTACTTACAGTTCAGTGTAGGATTTTGAGAATATTCTTGTTAGATGCCTCAGTCTGTACATTACCTTGAGGGTAATAGATTGAGGAGTAGTGTTGAGTAATGTGGAACTGTCACAAAGGTCATCGATGTATTAATTTTTAAATTGGCCCCCATTTTCTATTACAATTGAAGAGGGTATCCCATATCTATAGATAATGTAGTTCAAAATGAACATAGCCATGTATTTTCCAGTGGCTTTGATTAGTGGCATGGTCTCGACCCACTTCGTGAAATACTTAGTGGCTGTAATGATGAACTTGTGTCCATTTTAAGAATTGGGATATATTTCTCCAACCAAGTCAAAGGCCCATTGCTGAAATGGCCAATGTGTAATGAAAGGTATGAGTTCTCTGGCAGGAGCATGGATGAGATTTCCATGTGTCTGGCATTTATGAAATGTTTTTGAAAAGTGAATTGCATCCTTTTCCATGGTAGGCCAGTAATAGCCTACTCTGAGCAGCTTCTTTGCTAGTGAAAATCCATTTGAATGTGATCCACATACACCTCCGTGGACTTCTTGTAACACACGATCTGACTCTTTGAGTTCTAAACATCTAAGAAGTGTACTGATGAGACCTCGTCGATATAAGTTTTTAGTTACGAGGACATAATGTGATGTTGTCCTAATCAAGGATCTTTGCTCATTTCTGGATAGATTATTAGGAATGGTTTGGTCAATTAGATAGACAATGTTATTAGCATACTGAGATTGGTTTGGGGTGTTCAAAGCATTGATTACTTGGTATTCAAGGGTATCAAATGAAGGATAAGATAGTTATTCCACCAAGAAGTCATATTAGAATTGATGTTCTTCCAGTTGTAACATGGACGCCAAGGTAGCCATAGCATCTGCAACCTTGTTCTCTATTCTGGGTAGCTACTGGAATGTGATGAAGATGAAGTACTTCTTGAGGTCATCAACCAGTTGTTTGTAGGGTTTCAACTTCTCATCTTTCATCTGATAATCTCCATTGACTTGATTTATAATGAGTTGGGAGTCACCATACACATGCAAATCTACAATCTTCCATTCCATGGCAAGTTTAAGACCGTTTACCAATGCCTCATATTCAAAAATATTGTTCGTGCATGGAAACATCAACTTGTAAGACTTGGGGATTTTGTAGCCTTGAGGAGTTATGAACAACACCCTTGCTCCAGAGCCTTGTTGTGTGAAAGAACTATCAAAATAAATTTTCTATGGATACTCAGTTAGATACATAATTGTCTCATCAGAAAACTCAATCCTTAAAGGTTTGTTATCTTGGAGTGGTGAATTAGCTTGCTGATCTGTGAGGACTTTTCCTTTGATAGCCCTCTTGTCTACATACTCAATGTCAAATTCACTTAGAATGAGGATCCATCTTTTCAGACGTCCTGTTAATGCCATCTTGCTTAGAAGATACTTCAAAGGATCAATCTTTGCAATGAGTTTGACTATATGTGAGAGCATGTAGTGTCTCAATTTATGTGATGCGAAAATGCTAAGCATGCTTTTTCAATAATTCTTTAAGTGAGCTCATAGCAGACTAGTGTTCTACTGATGTATTAGATCACCCTTTCTTTCTTTGTTTCATCCTCTTATGTGATAAATACTCCTAGTGATGTAGCTGTAACTAAAATATACAGTAGTAATGGCTTTCCATGGATGGGTGCCATAAGAATAGGAGTAGCTAGGTACTCTTTTAATAATTGGAAGTTGGCTTCATAGTGTTCATACCATTTGAAGGTGACCCCTTTGTGTGGAAATTTGCTAAAGGGTTGTGCTCTATCAGCAAGTTGTGACATGAACCTCCTGATTGATTAAAGTCTCCCTTGTAATGTACTCATTTGACTAATGTTGTGTGGAGGAATCATCTCTAGTATATCTTTGAACTTTGTAGGATCTACCTCAATTCCCTTCACTGAGACAATAAACCTTAAGAGATTTCCTAATTGGACCCAAAAGGCACACTTCTTTGGATTGAGCCTGAGTTGAAATTGCTCCTTTCAATTCAATATATTTCATAAATCACCTATATGAGTGCTCCTTTCTTTGGATTTAGCTAAGGTGTCATCCAAGTAATCCTCCATGTTTTTATGCATCATATCGTGGAATATAGTAGTCATTTCTCTTTGATATATGGCGTCAACATTCTTCAACCAAAATGTCATGATGTTCCAGCAAAATATTCCCCATGCGCATGTAAATGTGGTATTCTCTTGATCCTCAGGGGCAATTTTAATTTGGTTATAGCTTGAGAAACCATCCATTTGTGAATACATTTGGCAGCCTGCTGTGAGCTCTATGATCATATCAATATTAGGTAGTGGAAAATCATCCTTAGGACATGCCTTGTTTAAGTCCCTGAAGTCTATATAGATCCTTATAGATTTATCTGATTTAGATACTTGGACCACATTAGAGATCTATCCTACATAAGCAATGACTCTAATGAATCTAGCCTTCAACAATTTCTCTAGCTCTGCCTTTACTAGTAATGCAACATGAGGATGCATCTTTCTGATTTTTTGTTTCACGAGTTTTATCCCAAGAGTGATAGACAAATGATGCATGATTAAGTTAGGATCTAGTCTAGGCATATCACTATAGGACCATGCAAAGTTGATCTTCTTTTCCTTTAGGAGCTCAGTGAATTGTACCTTTTCCTCTTCTGATAAAGATTGTGCCAGGTGAATAATTTGAGGAGACTCAGCTATGCCCAAGTTGACTGGTTCCATTGGTTCTATTATCACTGAATATCTCTCTTGAAGGTGCTCAGGGAGGATATCAAGAATCTCATCTTTGGGCGCCTATGAGAGGTTTTCACCATTAGATACATCTTCTATTTTTACTATTTTAGGATCTGATACTGCCACAATGTGGTTTTCTCCATCAATTCCCTTTTTATTTTTATTTTTCAATTTTTTAACTAAGAAACTTGATATCCTCCTGTGACATGTTCACGCTCCTTGCATTGGTGGAAGAAGGAAAACGTTTGAAAGAATTTAGATAACAAGCTAAGGTGTAGTCATAGGGAACATCAAGGATAGGAGTAGGATCTGTATTAGTCCAATCAATTAGGTCAGGATTTATCAAAGATAGGGAGTCAATCTTTGGGAAGGACAACATCACATTAGCGTCAAGACCATTAACTAACATGACATGTTTTGTTAGGTTAATTTCTTTGATGTTTAGATTAATAAGAGTTAGATCATCATAAAAAGGGTCGTTGTTAGTTATATGTGGACCAAACTCTAGTGACTCGTCATTATAAATTTCATCATCATCTCTCCATAAAAGGAGGCTTCTTGCTTGTCGCCTTTAAACTTCTTCTAGACTTAGGAAAACACCAATCTCTCCATCAATGATTGGGAGAAGGAATTCCTCCTCTACTTTAGGAATATCAGCGTTGTTGGGAGTAGTGTTAGAATGTTCACGAGGTGCAAGGGAGATGAAAACATGTGAATTATATCAATTTCAATGTCTTCTATGGTGACAAATAGCTCATCCCATTCATAATCATGAGAGTCAGTGATTTCATCATTAGATCTATTTAAGTATTCAGTAATAGTTATCTGGTGTACTCAGTTAGCTATCTGTGGATCAAAGTGTGGTAAATCAAGGACATGTGTGATTGTGACTAATTTCCCCCAGTTAGGATGTGAATCCTATTTTTAGGGTGTGGTCTCCATAGCTATTGCTATCAATGGTACCTCTGGATCAGCTGTTGTTATGTCTCCTACCTCCTGAATAGGAGGTTGTGGTAACAAAGGTATGTGAATGTCTTGTGGTACCTCAAAGTTTGGTACATAGAACTCTCCTTGATAGTTGGTATTCTCTGTGCAAACATGTAATAATATTTCATAGGACCATGGTTCAAGTTCTATCTCCTCTGCTTCATCACTCCCTTTGTCAGAGATCAGACTATCTTTTGAAGCAGGTTTGTTAAATTCAGTATTAAAACCTAGTCTTATTTTTTCTTTGGTATTCCTAAACTCCATATGTATAGGCTCAATAAGTCCTCTTCCTATGTCGTTTAGAGGTCCTTTTCCTTTGTATCCCATTTTCT
This sequence comes from Thuja plicata, assembly GCA_018584345.1. Classification (NCBI taxonomy): domain Eukaryota; kingdom Viridiplantae; phylum Streptophyta; class Pinopsida; order Cupressales; family Cupressaceae; genus Thuja; species Thuja plicata. The sequence goes on from MU215994.1 coordinate 133,422, forward strand.
TGAGGAGATCGTATCCTTTACCATACTATTTCGGGGATATTTCCACATGTTTGACCTCAGCTTCTGTCAGTTATCCTTTGTAAAGCCAGTCCAAGACTGCCTGTTCTTCTGTGTAATCTAAAGAAGATGTGGATGCCTTTACCATGCCAATTTCTTTTTGGATTTCTAACTCCTTGGATGCAGTAGGTGTGAATGTTGAGGAAGGTTTCCCATAGGACCTTGGTGATACTGGAAGTTTTGTCAGTGATGGAGTCGTGTCTAGCTTGTATTCTCCCATACATGTTTCTTCAAGTTTTAAGGCTTTTCCAAAACTCTTCATAACCATGTCCTTGGTAGTCTCAGGAGCAATTTCATCCATAGCCTCTTTTTTATGTGGAATCATACTACCTGCTTTGATATAGTTGCAAGTGTAATTAGCATATGCATGAATTGTTACTTCCACCCCATTATGGGAACTTAATACACTGGTGATAAGTAGATGACATTGCTTGCATTTCATGAATCCATGGTCACCCCAATAGGATATTGTAGGCCAGGGGTAGATCCAAAACTTGACATATAACATTCCTTTCAATTGGTCCAAGTCTGATGGGTAGAACAATAAGACCTTTAGAGGATCTTTCTTCCTCATCATAAGATTTGATAGTTATTTTTCTTCTAGAGTCAATGGTTTATTCTAAGAGATCTAGTTTCCTAATTAGATTAAGTGTAAAAATATTCAATCCTATGCCTCCATCTATCAATACGCGTCTAACACGATATTTATGAATGAGGACTTCAATATGGAGGGTTTTATTATGTGGATGCGTCAATGATTTATCATCCTCTTTAGAAAAGGAGAGGTAATGTGGCGCTGAGATGTGATTGACCATCGCTTGGAATTTGTCTATATCAAGGTCCTTTGGTACATTTTCTGCATGTAGGGCTTGTTCTAGGATTTCCGTATGTACTGTGGATATTTTAAGCAACTCAAAAATGGAAATTTTAGTAGAGGTTCATTGCAATTGGTCCACCAAGTCATACTTTGCCGCAAGAATAGTAACCACATGTTTTTTTTCTGGTTTGGGGATAGTAATGATAGGAACCTTAGATGTTGATGCTGGTTTTGAGGAGGAATTGGGTTCTTTGATCGTGACTTGGGCTTGGCTCTGAGTCACCACATTTGATTGGAAAGAAACACCTTTTATTGTGACCACATTAATCGATTCAGTTTTAATTTCTAGCATATTGATCACGTTATCATTATTGGAGTAGGTGTAGTTGACTTCATTACCTTTCCCTTTAGGTGCTTCCCCTTTCTCTTAAGTAGAGAATGGTTTGTTGAATGCAGTATGATCTTCATTGGTAGTGTGTCCCTCCACTTTGATCTTACCTCATTCAACGAGGTCTTGAATAACATGTTTAAGTTTAAGACATTTGTTAGTCTTGTGTCCTTTGTTTTTATGAAAGAAACAATAAGAATTATCATCCCACCACTTGGGTTTGACCACTGGTTCTCATGGTTTAGAATCTAGGATTGTGAGAACCTTGTTGTCTAACAGTGTCTTCAAAATAGTCTCGAGAGGTTCTCCCAAAGGAGTGAATTTTCTTTGAGGTTTTGAAGTCCATTTCCGACCCTTGCTATTATCATTGTTTGCTTTGGGTATGGGGATCATTATCTTGGTAGCTTTGCTTACTTTCATGTTGTTAGTTAGATTGAATACTTCAAGTTTAGGACAAACATTGGATGCGTCTACTATGCCATCGTTGACAACAATTTTGTTTTGCTTCCACCACTTAGGCTTGGAGTTGGAGTTGTTTGATTTTATTTTCACTTTGAAGAGTGATCTCTCCCTTTTTGACCATAACTTCCTTTATACAGAGGGCATTCTTGATCATCCTTTCGAAGCTAGGGGAGTCTTGCATTTGCAATGCATAGTTCAATTCAGGGATCAAGTTATTAACAAAGATTTCCATTTTTTTGGTTTCAGGAATAGCCCTTGAATATCATGCAAAGATTTTCCTCCATCTTTGTAGAAAGTGGGTAAAGGATTCGCTAGTCTTCTGTTTAATGTTGCACATATCCATCATAGTCATTTTATGTTGGATATTATAGGAGTAATGTTGGATAAACTATTGTATTAACTCCTCAAAATTTTTGACCTTAGGTGTAAGTTTTGAGAACCATTCCACAGTGTTTCCACCTAGGATTCTAGGAAAAAGTCGTGTGAGGTAGGTAGGTTCATGCATGTACTCTATGCTAAGAGCACAAAATTCTCTAACATGGTCATGTGGATTTCTCTCTCTTGTATACTTTTCATATTTTGACCGTGCCATGTTGGGAGGGAATGAAACCATAGTGATACTCTTATCGAAAGGAAATTGACAAATACATTCCACAAAGTACTTTGTTTTGGGTTTAGCTGTCTCTTGTTTGAGTCCCAAGTTCTATTTGCATTAAGGTAAGTTGCTTGGTGAGAATAGAAATAGGAGTGGGTACCTCTTTCTCCTTTATTTGTTCCACATCATAATCTTTGGTTAACTTTACGCCAGTGGATGCGAGATGGATAAAGTATTTCTCTTTATCTTTGTCAATCATCTTTTCCATTGTCTTTTGGAATTTCTTGCTCTGCTTGAGTTTATTGTACTCCTCTTCAGTGATGTCTTCCTCACTGACTGATTCAAATATGCGATGGTCAAATGTGGGTTCTTCTTCTTCATCGGTATCTTCATGCTTTTGGTTTTTGTTTTTGTCATATTCTTCAAAAGCCGCACTCCATTTGTGAGTGTTTCTATCCATTTATGGAGAGTCTAGATCGAGTAGGGAACTATGAGATGTTTCTCCTTAAAAGTGCAGTGATTTAAGAGGTACTTTTGATCCTTTAGACATGTACTTGTTTCATCTTGTGTTAACCATGTATCTGTATCTCAACTTCATCAAAGTTTCTCGATAGTGTTAGGTAGTATCTTGAATTGTTCAAGTGAGTGTGTCTAGGTGGAAGTATCATTTGTATCTTGGTGGAAGTAAATGATTCCAGCGTCAGTGGGTTAGAATGCCCTGATAGTGATCTGGGAATCAAGTTTTTATAAGAAGTAGATAGACCACACATATTGAGACATATTACGAGAGACTGACAGGACATACAAGGGAGATGTCTGAAAAAGTGTGTTGACACAACAACAGGGAGATCATAAAAGACAATAGGGAGAGACTAAAGAGCCAAAAGGGTACTCAAATCAACTAAGTTTTCCTGAGAAACTATTTTGTAAGTGTCCACTATCCTAGATGCAAACTCCTAGATGTGTGTCTAGAAATACGGGATGCGAGCTACTGATGATCCTAGATGTGAGTTGAAACCCTAGATGCGATGATGTTTTGATGAGATGCGAGCAAGAATACTAGATGCGAGCCAGGATACCAAATATGAGCCATGAAATCTGGGATGCAATTTTCTGATGTCTCTGTTAGATTTGGTCAGTTTTGAAAAATTCATCTTGGAAGTGCGTGAAGTTCATCTGATTGCAAATTGATTTATGAGACCTATCGGTGAGTGAAAAAAACATGTGTAGACCAAGGATTGAATTTTGTTGTTTGTTTGAAGGTGTTATCTTTTTAATGCTCTTTCAGACATGTCAAACAGTTTTGCTTTGTTAGGAGGGTAAAATGGGCACACATCTTATTCCTATTTTCTAGGTGGAGGATGAAAAACCTTGCTCATTGACTTAGGTACACACTCAAATGCTAATCAGAATACAGCCATCACCAAGCACGCAATGGCTCCAGTCATGATGTTGTATTAACCGACTCCAAATTCAAGTGAGGGCATGATATGAGGAGTGTCTTGGGGCAATTACTTTTTTCCTTGCACAAGGATTATCACCCTTTCAGGGGTGAATCAGTAATTATTTTAGTTTAAGTGTTGTCTATGATTGGGCAATCCATTTGAAACCATCCCCCATAGAATTGCACAAGGCAAAATTGAGGTGTATAGCCCTATGAGTACTCAAATATGTGTAGTTTTGCAAGCAAGATTCAAGTGGCTCCGCTCTACATATACCCAAGCATGTTCAAAGAATGATGTCAAAATTTTGGGAACAAAACTGATTCCATCTTCCGAGGCTTTAGCCTACGAGGAAGCAACTATTTATAGTGAGTTGGAAGGATTGGCGTAAAACCTGTCCTCACTTGGGTCATTCCCGGGAGATTTTTTCCTCAACCGGCAGGCCCTCTACTATTAAATAATCTTATAAAGGATTGGCGAGTGTAGGACATCTAGATTTCTGATTCCTCCAAAGAAGAAGAGCATACTCTCCTAATCCATGTCATTTTTGTAGAAATTGATAAATGCAACTTCACCCAAGATCACCTACATGCATAACTGTTACAAAGAAGAAGCAAGAAGACAGAAGACAAAAGACAGAAACTAAGGAGGCCAAAAAGGCAGAGACTGGAAATCTATTGTGACAAAAAAAAGCTTCTATTAACACTAATGAATTGCAAAATACAATCTCTGTGTTATGAAAACTAACAAGTGAATCCTTATAAAAGGAAACACGAAACCCTAAATGGGAAACCCTAAGGTTAGCTGAAGCAAACTAGAGTGAATAGGAAAGTTACTAATTAGATCATAATGATTTAATTTAGTAACCTGATAGACTATTACTCTAACACCCCCCCTTAAGATAAGCTTAGGGAGAAGCAAAACCTAGGAAACTACTACAGAAAGCAGGAAAGATGGGTCCCAGCAACAAGGCCTAATCAAGTACCCAAAACATAAAAGCAAACTAGATGAAGGAAACTAAGCCTTCAATCTAGGGAAAAAGGTGTCCCAGAGAAAGGAACAGAAATGAGCAAGAAGCATCTCTGAAGCATGTCTGAAAACTCTGTCAGAAGATACTGCTGGAACCCCCACGGAAGTGCATGACCAGGTGGAGAAGACAAAGTGTCTGAAGAGCTGATCAATCCAACCAGGAAGTAATAGAACCAACAGGTGAACCCCCCCATAATGCTAAACTAGGAGAGGTGACAGGAACACTGAAATGCAATGCCAAAAACATCTTCAGAAAGCAGAATCAGGAACACCAACAGTGCAACAAAAGTACACACACAGGATAAAGGGTGGTGTCATCAACACACAACATGGGCTAATGTCATGGAAGGTACGCTCACTTGAAAAAAGTGGATGCGCCTAAAGTAGAAAAAGCATCATAACCCCCCATGACACTTTATAACAGAGTGCGAGTACTAAAACCATACAAGGTGTACAAGATCCATAAATGCAGAAGAAGACACTTTATCTCAGTGCATTTACAAAAAAAATGCATGAGAAGGATCATACAAGCTCAGAAGTCAGAAAGAAGAGTGAGCTATGAAATCAGAAGAAGAGATCCCAGGACCTGTAGAACCAAGCAATCCACCAGAGGGCATAAACTGCCAAACTCAGAGGAGAGAAAACTTAGAGAAAAATCTAGAAAAAAGAACCCTGCAACTGAATAGTACACTAAACCAGCTTTCTGACGATATATCGTTTGCCAAAAATAGAGTCCGGATGAGCCAGATATGACTCCCGGAAGGCAAAAAAAGACATCAGACTTTGATAGAAAAAAACACTGTCAAAATGGCAGAACCCAAAGCCCTAACCTCCATCATTGGAAAGTGCTCGGAAAGAGATTTTTGACGGTATATGGAAGTCATAAAAAGACCCTCGTATGCTCAAGATAGAGCAAAAAAAGCCCAGGTACCCCCAAAAAACTAAAAAAGGTTACAAATGAGCCCCAGGGGTTAAAAAAGTTGGGCCCCCAGGCGCATGGTGCGCACCGGGGGCTGGGCCGTAGCCCTTGAACTGACATATGACCGGGCGCCTTGCATAAATGCCCGCGGGGGCTGAAAAATACCCGCCAGCGGCGGGGTAGCCAGGCGGCGGCGGCGGGGTTGAGGGCCGCTGGGGCGGCGTGCGTAGAGGTGGCGGGGACCAGAGCGGCGGTGAGCAGTGGCCGCAGAGGGCGGCGGGCGGTGGGTGGCGGGCGCCACGCTGGAGGTGGGCTGGCGGACAGGGTGCAGAGCGCGCAGAATAGACAGGGGTGCCACCGGCGGTGGCTGAGCCCCGGTGGAGCGGTGGTGGCCCCGTGGTGGCACCATTTTAAAGCCACTGTGCACACAAAAACCAATGTTTTTTTTATTTTTTTAATTTTTTTTCTCGAAACCTGTGTCCGTACGGCCCTTAGGAGGCCAAAAAAATTTGCCAGATGCCCCAGTGTCCAAAATGGACAAACTTTATATAGATTCTGGGGTTTTTGGGCCTTCTGGACGCAATGGTAATGTCTGTTTGAGCCCAAAGTGACCAAAAACAAAGGTACCCTCTAAATCCACACAAAACCTTTTGCAAAACCTTTGAAACCCTCTGTGCTTCAACAAAGCTCGAACGACGAGCAGCAAGAGTGCTCTGATACCATGTAGAAGTTGATAAATGCAACTTCACCCAAGATCACCTGCATGCATAACTGTTACAAAGAAGAAGCAAGAAGACAAAAGACAGAAACTAAGGAGGCCAAAAAGGCAGAGACTGGAAATCCATTGTGATAGAAAAAAACTTCTATTAACACTAATAAATTACAAAATACAATCTCTGTGTTATGAAAACTAACAAGTGAATCCTTATAAAAGGAAACACGAAACCCTAAATGGGAAACCCTAAGGTTAGCTAAAGCAAACTAGAGTGAATAGGAAAGTTACTAATTAGATCATAATGATTTAATTTAGTAACCCGATAGACTATTACTCTAACAATTTTCTCCCAAAACAGTTTCAAGCAAACATTTCATTCTCTCAAGCAATGTTGTGCTCGATTTATGATGCTCCTATTTTAGGGAAAACATAATGCTTGAAATTAAATTTGTGTTGTTCAGTTATCCACAATTTTAGATGAGTAGCTCTATCAATTTCTGATCCCAAATTTAGACAATGAGTTGCTTCAATTAATCCACAATGTTAAGTGCCTTGTGTTGTTCATTTAATGATCCAAAAGAAATTTAGTTTTGGTTGCTTGGTTCAATTATCTCCAAATTCCTTTCAACTCATAAACTGATGTGTGAGTTTCTAATTTTCCTTAAAAGGAAAAGAGCATAGTCCTCTAGTCAGTTTAGTAGAAGATTAAAAAATGTTCTTAGTGTGAAAAACATGTAAATAGAGGTCAAGAAGGGGGTTGGAAAACCTGAAAAATACATTAGTATTATTTTTTTAACTCCTAAGAAAAACCTTTGATAGCAACCTGCAAGCACTAGTTAGGCTGTTTTAAAAGACAAAAACCAAAGTGATCAAACTGTTAAAGGTTAGGCAATGAAGTACAGAATATTTTTTACTAGATGTGATCCTAAAAGCATAGGATGTGATACCATATACTAGATGCAAGCCTTTGTTACTAGACACGAATGAATGTTCCCCAGATGCAATCCTATATTGGAAACGATCCAGGAAATCTTGGATGTGAGCCTCATTTTCTACGGTGTGAGGGCGTATCTCGAATGCGAGCCAGAATGACCAGAAACAGCTCTGGACCTAAAAATTGGGAGGAAAGATTAGTGAAAAATGGAGTTAAAATGAGGCCAAATCTAGACTCGGGCCCCACGGTGGGTGCCAAAAATGTGTGTTAAAATGTACACTTGTTATCTGCAACACGACACTTCAATAGATCATTGCATTAGTGGAAAACATTGTTAGATGAGCATATAAAGCACTAAAATTGACCTATTGCTTTCTAACTAAGAATAGTATGATACGAAACACAACTCTCAAATTATGCTACTATCAAATTATGTTATCACTGATTTATATTAACTATTATAGCCATACAATTCAAATCAATTTCGACCAATCAAATCAAATCAAAATCAAACATGGCTATAGTATTTAATTATAAAAGAATTAAATAAATCCCAAAATCAAATACCCACTTGCAATTAACCCATTCCCCTAGCCTATTTAATTTAAATTAAAATGGCTATAGTCCTCTAATTATTAAAAAGCAATTTCATTGTTTTAATAATTAATTCCTATATTTTTAAATAAATTAAATAAGTTTATTTCATTTATTAATATTCCCCTAAGCCCCAACCTAACCTATCTCAACCACTTCTACCCTGGGTTCTAACCCTTCTCAACCCATTCACCCATGCTAATCTAATCCTAATCCTAAATTCTTCTCTAACCCACCTCCTAATGTTGTCACATTCCATTAAGGAATACTTAGCAACTCCACCCACTTGAGAAAGTCCACTTTCTCAAGCTGGACTTTCTTAAAGTCTAATATTCTCTTACATCCTCCCTTCCCTCTTTAAGGCCTTCATTAATGCCTTCATTAATATGAAGACCTTAATCCCATGTCTATCCCATGCCTTATTAATGTCTTGGGCATTAAAGGCTCTTACATATTCATTTATGAGTCTCCAAATTCATAAATGAACCTTGTCCCCCCTCTCTCTGTCCCATTCTTCTATAAATAGAAGCCTATTTTGAGAGCAAATAAGCCTTCACTTTAGATTGAAAATGCATTGTTATGCTGCTAGATTGATCCTAGAATAATATTTCATCTCTCATTTCATGTTTTTACATTGTTCTCATCTCATCTTTTAGAACTAGAATACATGTTTTTCCATCTTTTTAGCTTGTTTTAATCTTAAATCCTTCATGCTAGAATAGTATTGGTCACTAATTTATAGCATATTCTGAGGGCTAAATATGTTATTAATTACACTCTTTCTAGTTAGAAGGCAATAGGCCAATATTAGTGGTTTATAACATTTTAAACTAACCATTTATGCTAATGCAATGACCTATTGAGTGTTTGTGTTGTTTCTGACAGGTACCCATTTACACACACACATTTTTGGCACCCACCATGGGGCTTGAATTTTATTTTAGCCTCATTTTCTAACCATTTTTGACCATTTACAGCCTCAAAAACTGAACATAGAATCACAAATACAATTGCAGGATCGCATCCCAGATACGCCATCACACCGCGTGGTTTCTGGATCGCATCTGGGATTTCCCAGATCGTATCTAATTTTTAGTCACATCTGGTCAGCATAGGATCGTATCTAGGAAATAATATCGCATCCCAAATACTACATCGCATCTGGTAAGAATTTAGCATCGTATCTAGTTTTGAAACTTGATCTTTTAATTTGCCTAACCTTAACAAGTTCAACTAGTGGTGTTTCTGTATTTTACAGTCTAACAAGTGCTTTCAGGTACCTTTTGAACAGGTTTCATCGAGTCGAACTAAGCGAGAATACTAACGTGGTTTTTACAGGTTGCCAAACCCCATCCATCTTGACTTCTATTTTGTTATGCTTTCAAACTAAAGGCATTTTCTGATCACTTAATAAATCAACCAGGGGATTATGCTCTTTTCCTTCAAGAAAAATAAAAAACTCAGAAGTTGATTTAAGATTTGAGAGGAATTTGGGGTAAATGAACAAACCAAACTCATTGTTTAATTCAATTTGGATCAGTAATTGAACAATACAAAGTACTAAATCATGTGGTTTAATTAAACAAGTTCAATCGTCTAATTGCTTTTGGGATCAGTAATTAAACAAGCAAATCATTAAATCAATATGGTAAATGAACAAGGCAAACTTTCCCTTGCTGTCTTCTTTAGAATAGAAAATATTAACACAAGCTCAACATAGCTTGGGGAAAAGAACCATTGTTTGTTGTGTTTTGGGAGAAAACGGCATGGAATAGGAGAGTATGCTCTTCTTCTTTTGAAGAATCAAAAATTTAGAACTCCTAAGCTCGCCAATCATGGTTACCAATCTCGTTTAACAGTAGAGGGCCTGCCGGTTGAGGAAAAAATCTCCCGGGAACGACCCAAGTGAGGACAGGTCTTACGCCGATCCTTCCAACTCACTATAAATAGTTTCTTCCTTGTAGGCCAAAGCCTTGAAAGATGGAACTGGTTTTGTTCTTAGAATTTTGACATCATTCCTTGAACATATCGGGGTATATATAGAGTAGAGCCACTTCAATCTTGCTTGCGAGACTATATATATTCAGGTACTCATAGGGCTATACGCCTCAATTTTTCCTTGTACAATTCTATGGGGGACAGTTTTAAACGGATCACCCAATAATCTACAATAAATTGAACTGAAATAATTCCTGATTCATATCCAAAAGGGTGATAATCTTTGTGCAAGGCAAAAAGTAATTTCCCCAAGACACTCGTCATATTGTGCCCTCACTTGCATTTGGAGTCGGCTAATACAACATCATGACTGGAGCCATTGTGTGCTTGGTGATGGCTGTATTCTGATTAGCATTTGCGTGTGCACCTGAGTCAATGAGCAAACTATTTTCATCCTCCACCTAGAGAATAGGAAAAAGATGTGTGTTTGATTCATCCCCTTAACAATGCAAAACTGTTTGATCTGTTTAAAAGGTCATTAAAAAGATAAGATCCTCGTAACAATAAATAAATTTTATATCCTGGAGTGCAAACATCTTTTACATCCGAAAAAATACCCCTTTGATGCAATTTGGAGACAAACAGATCCACGTTCCTCAAAACGCAAAATTTTCCAAATGCACTAAACTGACAAAGTCCATCATAAAATTGTATCCAGGATTTCCTGAGTCGCATCCTATATTTAGGATTGTATCTGGTGCATAAGCTTGTATTTGGTTAGGTAACCAGTCACATTTAGGTTTATAGGATCGTATCTAGGGTTTCAGATCGCATCTGGTTTTGTTAGAGGACGTATCTGGGAGATCGCATCCTGGACAGTGGGCATCTCCAGCAGTCTTTCTTACAAAGTATTTATTGTTTTAGGTACCCTTTTGGCTCTTTAGCTGGTCCCTATTGTCTCTTCTGGTTTCCCTGTTGTTATTTTCAAACACTTTCAAAATGTCTACCTTGCATACTCAGTCAGTCTTTCACGATCTGTTCAATACGTGTGGTCTATCCATTCTCTATCAACAACTTGATTCCCATCTCACTATCAGGGCATTCTAACCCTTTGACGCTGGAATCATTTACATCCACCAAATAAATAAATAGTTACTTCTACCTAGACACACTCACTTGACCGATCTAGAAACCTTGCTAGTACTATTGGGACACGTTGACGAAGTTGAGAAACAAACTTCATGGACAACACGAGATGCAACAAGTGTCCGACTGAAGAATCAAAAGTGCCTCCTAAAACATTGCACTTTCAAGGAGAAACTTCTCGCAATTCCCTGTACGATCTTGATTCACCTCAAATGGGTAGCAACACTAACGATTGGAGTAAAGCCTTTGAGGGTTATGGCAAACAAGCACAATCCGAAGCCTTAGAAGAACAAGAAAGACCCTGGTATGAACATAATCTTTTTGGGTCAGATAGTGAAGAAGAAATCCCTAAGGATGAGTATGAGAAACTCAAACAAAGCAAAAGAATCGATAAACTATTAGAACGAATAATCAACGATGACAAAGAAAAGTACTTTCTCCATTTAGCATCCACCGGTGTCAAGTTACCAAAGGATTATTGTACACACTCAAATGGTGCACTTCTCTAAACCATTGCTTCCAAGAGGATCCATGGATTGGAAACTTTGAGAAATTAGTTTAGAGCTCCCTAGGCATGGAGTGCAAGGCTAATTTGAGTATTGCTCTCAGCTAGAGCTAATTAAGCCTATGACCTTGCTAATAAACCATGCAATGGAAGATTCTAAAAGAGACAAGAGAAAGAGTGCAAATGTCCTCAAGAATCAAATGAAAATGAAAGTGCAACTAAACTAAAGATGAGAAATGCAAACTAAGCTATGCAAAGAAGAAACAATGCAACTAAGCTAAAATGGAAAGACAAGTGTTACAAAATCCTTACTAATTAAGCTAGATGAGTTACTCTAGAGCATGAAAATGAAATTAATCTAAGATGCAAGAAATGGAAGCTAAATGTAAGAATGTCTTCAAAAGCTCTAAATCCTCTAAATAATCCTGCAGCATAAGGTTAGTATTCAAAAGATGCTTATGCAAATGAAGAGAGAGCTCTTCTTTTATAGGAAATGAGGGGAAAATGGACCATGGAGATTAAGAGGCAAAAGATTTAATCAGCG
>MU215994.1:199591-222703 GCA_018584345.1 Thuja plicata
AAACTCCTACTCTCTTCTAGGAATCTCACCTGGGATCCTAGTCAATTCAGGACCCACTAGACTCACACTTGAGTCTCTTAGGGCTACTCTCAGACCCTAACCAGAAGGACTTATCTATTCCCTCTCTCCTAGGTTTCCTACCCACCGAAATGCTTCACTCTTCAACTTGTTTTACTCTTCATGACTGAAACAATTCAGTCATGCACCTTTCTACTTCTATCTTTCTATTCTACAAGTTCTCTAGCCAGACCATTGGCTCGCCTAGGACTTGTCTGTGATCTTGACTAGCCTCTTCTCCAACAAAATTACAGTAACAGAAATAATATACATGAAGGATGCTTCTTGACTATCACAGTCCATAGAATGGATTATCAGAGTCAAGAAGCATCCATGAGATTAAACTGAAACAAAATACTACTTTACCGGAGTCTGATCAAAACAGAAACACACAAATTATACAGGTAACTACTCTTTATTTAAAAAAACTAGAGAATTACAAGATCTAATGAAACTCTGTCTCTACTAGTCTATTCTATCTCTGACTACTCTTACAAAACAACTACTCTTTTTTTTTCTTCCAAAATTCTCTCCCTCTGTTTTATCTTTGGCCTCTTCTTGATTCTGTAACCCTGGCGGTTACCTGTCCATCGGTGAATTCCAGCTGTCTCTGTTCTTCATTCTCTCCTGCAAACTATCATCAACTTTATCTACATGGTCGTTACTATGGACAGCACTTTTTCATCCGTGTCATATCCTTTCTGTTTTGGCGGTTATGAATTTTCAATGCTTTCTCCTATTGACATGTCAGCATACTTCATCTTTTAACTGTTTCTGTTGTCCCTCGCATAGTCGCGAGTTGAAATTACTCTTCATGTCTTGATCTGCGACTGAGCGATAATAGGCTCGTCGTGCTCTCACTATGCCTTTACCTAAGCTATCCTTTACTCTGTGACTGAGCGAAGCTTACTTGTCGCGCGCTCGCAACCCTTTTTGATGAGCTGTCGATTGCCTTGCGGGTCTGCGATACCTTGAAGTCGCGCACTCGCAACATTGTTTAACCGAGCTGACAATGTCGCTACGACTGAGCGATGAGCTCAAGTCACACACCCACACTGCTTCTTCTTGATCTGATGTTTTCATCTGCGATTGAGTGATGAGCACTCGTCGCGTACCCGCACTATTTTGACACGAGCTGCTAATGTCTCTGTGATTGAGCGATGCATTGAAATCGCATACCTGCACTACTCATACTTAACTGTCTATTCAGCTCGCAACTGAGTGATAAGTGCTCATCACGTTGTCGTGCCAGTTTTCCACTAACTGCTATTTGACCATCGACTGCGTGATGAGTTAGTGTCACCTTGTCGCAGCCATCTTCCACTAGCCGTCAACCTGCTCGCGAGTCTGCAATACCTCCTCATCGCGTTTTCGCGACCCTTATGTCCTAACTGCTAACTCACCTCGCGACTGATTGATGAGCACTTGTCGCACACTCGCACACTTCAGAATTTGAATACTGAACAGCTCGTGAGTTGGCGATTCACTATTTTCTGCTCGCTGCTGGCCTCTGCGACTTTGCGACAAGACAAAACATAACTGGCCTGAGACAAAACTTGTTAACTATGACCATTCTGCAAAAAGAAAATTCTAGGGCTTGGGAGCTAAACCCTAGGTGCTCTGCACCATCATCACTATCACTTTTGCTATCATTTCTCATAGTGTTTTTATGACTTGACTTACTTATTTTCAAAGAAGATTTGAATGCAGACTCAATAGATGGTAAGACATTGTTGTCAAAGCTATTCATCTCAAATGAAATAAGTCTACCAACTAAGCTATCTAGAGTGACATTGTTATTTTCTACTACTCTCATTTCTTGTATATCAAGTACTCTAATAGCATAAACATGCAGTAAGGTTCTTAGGATTTTACTTACCACTATTTCTTCTTCAAGTACACCTCCAACTCCTCAGATAACATTGACTACATCTTTGATTTTTCAACTATACTGAGTGATGTTTTATCTTTCTTTCATTCTTAGGTCATCAAACCTCCCTCTTAGGCTTTCTACGTTAGCTCTTAGCATATTTGCATCTCCTCCATGTACTAGCTTCAATTTGTCCCACATTTTCTTTGTAGAGGTGCATGTTTTGACATCTTCAAATTCAACATCAGAGAGTGAGGAAGAAAGTTCTATCATCATAGAATTGTGTTCGTGCTTTTCTCTCAATTGATCAAGTGTGTGAGGTCATGTAGGAAACACATATTCAGTATCCAAGTATTGAGTAACAACATTTCCAATACCTGGTAGGTGGAGTCTTATCTTGGTTTTCCACGATGCAAAGTTGTCTTTGTTCAACTTAGGCACATCCCATTTTCTCATCTTGTGATATTTTTCTTAGGTCTTGAAACCTTCCTTTCTAAGCACACAAGCTCTCATACCAATTGTTAGAATAACTAAGAGGGGGGGTGGGGGTGAATCAATAGCCTCAAAAATTAATCCTATAAATCAACCCAAAAATTTCTTACCACAAATATAAACCTCTAGTTATCTTCAGTCCTACAAGATGTATGCCCATAAATAATCATAACAAATAAATATTGCTTGGAGTTCACTGTTAATCTTTATTCTTAAGCTTTACTGAATAGCAGTATGGCCTTTACCAAAATATAGTAAATAACTTAGTGTTTATCGATCAATCCTGTTTTAGTAATGTGCAAAGAAAAACATTAAAGTAATGAACCATAAACACATTTGACACATGGATTTTTTAATGTAGAAACCCTGTTAAGGGAAAAACCACTTGGGACTGGTAACGCAAAATTTTCACTCTTCTGAAGTAAGCTCGGTGAAGAGCCAACACTGTTAAAGGTTACAAACACACTGTTAAGTGCGACCTTGTTAGAGGATTTAAATATAATAGTTTGTCACTTGATATCTAGAATTTCACTATGCTATCTTCATGAGAAAATTTTTGATACTCCTTGGGATGTATCTCAATATATAAAGGATAGTTAAATCCTGCTCGGTTAAGAGACTTTTTGTTCCAATGGTTAAACTGAAATAGTAAATGATCTATTCATAAATACAACTTAGACTTGCAGATTTTCAGATCTATTGTAAGCTCATAATACCTTCCTGATCGATGTTTCTTTCATGCTCCTTTGCTCCACTTCTTTTTTCTCGGTGATGTTGTGCTTCTCTAATGCTTGGTGTCCACAATAATCTTTAGCTCTATTCTTTAGCTTGTTTGATCAGGACTATATGAAGTCTTCTTCACTAGTATTCTCTTCAGCATATTCTTCTCTATTCACCCCTCATTCATAATGAATTAGCTTTTCTCTCTTATAGACATAATTTCACTATTTGTAAGTCATTGAATTTCTTGTTCTTGGCATAATCCGCAATTCTTGTCATTCTTTCTTTAAAGCTTTCTTTAGTTTTATCCCACATAATTCTCCTTGACAACTGGAATAAAACTAGCTTTAATCTCTAGCTTGTCTCTGGATTTTAACTCATCGATGAAAACAATGTAATCAACTAGTTAACTCCATGTTTAGCTCCTACTAGCTAAGTCTTTTTTCATTTCTGAACTTCAGTTCTTATCGGTGTTTAACTCCTTATTTGCTTGGTCTTGACTTCAGTTGTCCTTGGGCATCTCTGTCAGTCAGGATTGTCTGTCCATTGGGCAACACTATGACTTTGAGTTATGCTCGGGTATCTCTTTGGTTCTACTCAGTAATGCTTGCTCGGGCATCTTGCTCGAGTATCACTATGACTCTTCTCTTGGGTTTCTCTATCCGTCGGTGTGCACTGTCCGTCAGTGTTTGTTGTCACATGGTGTATACTGAACTTTTATGCATTACTGATATCATAACCTTTATTTCTCTGGTTCTTTGAAGTCTTTGACAATATGTATATAACCAATCAGATTATATCAAGTAGACATCAATGACAATATAATACATTAATTGATTTAATGTCTTGCACTAACTTTCTGCATCTTGGTGATCATCAACTTAACATCTTCAAACATTCAATCAGTTATAGTTCATCAGTATGTATGTACAGACACATACATATAGATACATACATACATATATATATATATATGCATGCATACACACACACACATATATGTATGTATGTATATGTATATATGTATGCACTTACATATATATGTGTGTGTGTGCGTACATATATACACATACACACACATATATAAATACACATGTACATATATATACATATATATATGCATATATACATACATACATATATACATACAGATAAAGACATACATACATATGTCTATATGTATGTATACATATGCATATATAGATATGTAAATACATATATACATATGTATACACATATATACATATACATATACATATAGGACCTATTTGGTAGCAGGAATTGGACCGGAATTGGCATTATCTAATTCTAGATAATGCCAAATTCCATGTTTGGGCCCTTGGAAAAAAATGGAATTGGAATTCCAAAATTCTCATTTTGCCCCCAAAATGGGAATATCATCTTCCACCTAAATAGGTGGAATTGGGATTTCGAATTCCAATTCCAATTTTTACAAAAGCAAATTTAATATTTCGTGGGATCCGTGACTATAAAGATGTATATTATATTGCTATAAGGATGTATATATATACATGTGTGTATACACATGTATGTATAAATGCATGTGTGTATATACATGTGTGTATATATACACATATGTGTGTGCATATACACATGTGTATATATACATACATGTATATGTGTATATATACATATGTGTATATATATACATACATGTATGTGTGTATATGTGTGTACATATACACACATGTATGGTGTGTGTATATGTGTGTATATACACGTGTGTATATGTGTATATATACACATGTGTATATATGTGTATATATACACAAATGTGTGTATATATATACACATGTATGTATATGTGTATACATGGATACACACTTGTATGTGTATATGTATGGTGTGTATATGTGTGTATATATATAGACATGTATGTATGTATATATACACATGTGTATATGTATGTATATATACATAAATGTGTGTATATGTGTATACACACATGTGTGTATGTGTGTGTATATATATACATGTGTGTATATGTGTATACATGGATACACACTTGTATGTGTATATACACACATGTGTGTATACACACACATGTATGTGTGTATAAACATACGTGTGTATGTGTGTATATGTGCACAAATGTGTGTATATGTGTGTATGTGTGTGTATATCTAGATATACACATGTGTGTATATATATACACATGTATATATACATGTGTATATACACACACATGTATGTATGTATATATACACATGTGTGCATGTGTGTGTATATACACACATACACACACACCATATTCAAAGAAATTAAAAAATAAAGAATTAAAATTCCTTATGCATCTTCTCATTCATCTTCCGGGTAAACCAAACGGGTCAAACCATATTCCAGATTTCATTTTGAGGATAAGAATCTTCCTGAATATGCAACATCTTCCTGAATTGACCATATCCATGATATGGTATTCCAGTACCCAAATGGGCCCATACATCTGTGAGCATATATATGGTTCTGTAAAAAAATTCTATTGTAAATACACTTTATGGTTATCACCAAGCTTGATATGCATCAAAATAAGGAACTTATAAGCATTACGATCTCTTTCTTCGTGAAAATCATGTTCTTCATGTCTTGCTAGGAATCTTGGGCTTTTTTAATAAGCCTCTTCTTGATATAAATGGTGGACACTTTACCATATATAGTTTGGTTATATTTGAATATGTCCTCATCCTTTTTTATTCATCTAATATTTTCTTCACACCAGTAATATTCAAAATTTCATCATAATTGTTAACTAAAATTTATTCCATAATTTATAAGAGTAAGGGGCACAAACTAGTTAACATGTGAATATTGTCACAATATTTCCTAGTTCAACATAGATCTCCCTCTAGATAGGATACATATCCTTCTATTACCCCTAAATTGTTCATCAATGATCTCTAAATTATGGTTAAGAGGATGACTATAAAAATCATTTTCCATACTAAATAGATGACAAAATATTGTTGAAGATCTACTCATATTTTGTATTAAACGAAAAGACACTAATAACTCTATGGAATTTGTAGTTTGGCTCTATTTTCACTATTAAATAGAAATTGTATTTTGAGTCTTGTCCAATGACATGATTATTTTTTCCCACTAAAATATCCTCATCTGAATAAGGAACCTTTAATCATATTATTACATAGTCGAACCCAAACCAAATATTTCCATTCTTTTGTTACTAATAATGATTGCTTATTTTAGAACTATGAAGTGATCCAAAATCCATATTCGGCACAAGTGATCCACTTTTCACTACCTTCAGTATAATGTTCAAGTTGAGGCATCAAATAAAATAATAAGATTCTTAAACAAAATTATCAATGATGTTTATTATAACTAGTACTTAAAACTCCACCTACCTTTTAGACATAATGTACCATTATTTTTATACTAATAGTAGATACTCCCTATTTTTGGTCTTTGGTATTAATTCCAATTTATAAATTAAGGCAGGACTTCCTTCCTTGCATGTATGATTTCAACATTTCATTGATGAGGAAGAATATTAGACTATGCGCTTGCATGAATTAGAACTCCTTAAAAAAAAACTCAAGATCACATAAAGGTCTACCAAAACCATTTCCAAAATAGTTCCAATAAACATATTTACAATAGAGAGTTTAAAGTTGGTGTCTTAATCATAAAGGAAAATCATTTGAACACCAACCGAGATGAAGAAAAGCAAAGTAAAATTGAGCCCAGTTAGATAAAAGACCATACATCATTATAAAAAAATAATAGTTCAAACGCGTAAAATTTATCTACACCACATGGCTAAGATATGGATAAAACCATGAAAACCATTCATCTTAATCACTTTCATGCTTGCATTCCATGTTTGTCCATCATAAAAATACAAAAAAAAAAATTAAAAAATTAAAAAATAAGTAGTAAAGAGAAAAGGTTGTCCTTGGTTATAAATTACAAAAAAAGAGGAAATAAT
Source organism: Thuja plicata (assembly GCA_018584345.1). Taxonomy (NCBI): domain Eukaryota; kingdom Viridiplantae; phylum Streptophyta; class Pinopsida; order Cupressales; family Cupressaceae; genus Thuja; species Thuja plicata. Next base: position 206,698 of record MU215994.1, read on the forward strand.
CATCCAACAAATAATACAATTCCCTCTTATCTACAAGTCCCTACACTTAGGGGAATTGAGTTTATCCATCTATACACTTAACAAATCCTTATCTATGGAAGCTTATGTAACATCCATTATTGTACATTAATCAATGCTTTAGAAAATATCTAGAAAAACACCTATATCTATCGTGGATCTATGACATATACCTTTTGAAATAAATATTGTTTCATCCTTAAAGTATGAAGATATCCTACACATTTTTTACAATGATTCTTAATATGTCACATTCTAGTTGGCACCCAAAAAACAACACTTACTCATAGATCTCACTATGTTATTTTGACTTGGACAACCCAACTATTTATATTATTATAAGGGTTTGGTTTGGTTTGGTTCCCGTGACATACTTAAATAGGACATCATAGTTCTTTATGTTGGTTTACTGAGAGGGGGGGTGAATCAGAAAATAATGAATCTTTAAACCTTAAAACTTAAACTCTGATTCAACTCAGTAAAACAAACTTCAACAATAACTGAATCAGTAATAACTTCACTATAACAATTAGAAACTTAAGTAAACATGCACAATAAAAATTCAACACATATGACCCCAGTATTTAACGAGGAAACCCAATTTGGGAAAAACCTTCCTGAGAATTATCACCCACAAATGAAAATACTCTTGTGAAGTATGCTCGGTTAAAATTCAATCCTGTTAAAGATTACAATGCACATTGTCAATTGTGCCCCTGTTAGGGGATTTACCTCAGATCTATTAAGAGCTTCACCCTATTAGGATTGGCCTAGTTAAAGGGCTTTGAACACTCTTTTATAATGTCACCTTTCACAAGGATTTTACAAAAAGACTGTTAAGTCCACTCAGTTAAGAGATATCTCTGCTACAAATGTTAATAAGCAACAATATAGAATTTGATTTGTAATACCATAACCACCTCTTTCTTGATCAGATCCCTTATGCACTCTTTGACTACTGGCATCAATACTTCATCTGTCTCTGCTCTAGACTCAAATTTCACCTTTTCCTTCCTTCATTTCTTCACTCGATAGCACATCCACACTTCAACTTGCCAACCTCTCTATCATTCAAATTCATCCTTATATAGACTCTGTTTTTCCCTCTTAATCTCCTTGATTAGGTTTTCCTTCAATTACTCTCAACCGTCAGATCAAATTTTTGAATTGGTTCAATGAATTTGATACTCGGTGAACCGCGTTAGCATCACCTCAGAACTTGACTTTTCTTGGAAGCAGTACCATCACTTTTTTCACTTAATCTTTACCATAGATCATCACCTTGAATTTTCCTGGTCATAGATGTCTGTAACTAACTCTTCTTTATCCTTGGAATCTTCTATATCACTATGGCTCTTCATTAAATGTCATTCTGATCCTTGTTCCATGCTCAGTAACCAACTTTCATGTACTTGGTGTCTTGACTTTCTCTCGGTGTCTCTTACTGACATACACTTCCCTTTACTGACAGACTTCATCCTTGTCGCTAGCTTAACTATTTCCTTTACCAACTTGACCAATCTTCTTTACTGACTTGATAACATCAAATATAAAGTAGAAAACACCTATACCTATATGTTCTTATCATTGTCTGATTTGTATTAGCTTCCTAATTAAATCACACTCTGAAAGATATGACAACTTAATATGAACCATAAATAAATTGCTTAACATCAATGACGAAATAAAAATTGATCTAATCCTTTCTACAATCTTGTATGCCTCTGATCTCAGTCTTCATCATCATCACCATCAGTTGAGTAACAATATCCCTCTTTTGCATTGATGTAAACACTGTCAATTGATGATGACATACTCTTATATCTCTATTCTATATTTTCTCCCTCTGAGCTTCTTATTCTTGTAATTGTTCTCCCTCTGTGTGTCCATTTCACATTCTGGCTTATCTCTTATAAACATCAATAAATCTCCCTCTAACATTTATTCTCTCTTTAATCATCAAATCTCTCATTCTCCCTCTTTGACAAAAATTTAAAGATACATACTCTTGAAAACTTGTTTAGGAAGTGGATCTTACCTAGCATGTATTGATATATCATTGCATACAAAACTATTTATCACAACTTCAGGCATCACCTAAAGTGTGAACACTAGCATCAACTAACAAAATGGATATTCTAATGAATTCTAGAATTGATGTAGCATGCATCTTTCTCTATTGAATTTTGGAGAGGGATAAGACCCCTAATTTACCTCTGAGATACTCAAAAGCATCCTTTGGTAGTGGCTTGGTGAATATATAAGCTAACTGCTCCTTTAAATTCTCATAATCCAATAACACATGCTTGTCTTGAACTTGTTCTCTCAAGTAATGATACTCGATACGAATGTGCTTGGTCTTAGAATGCATTACCAGATTCTTTTATATGTTGATAGCACTAGTATTATCATAGAAAATATTAACTGGATCGGTAATCTCCTCTTACATACCTTCAAGTAGTTGTTTGATCCATACAATTTTTGCACAATTCATAGTTGTAGCAACATATTCAGCCTTGACAGTAGACTATGATACACAACTATGTTTCTTACTCAACCATGTCACTAATCTTTCTCCTAAAAGGAAAACTCCTCGACTTTTACTTTTCCTATCATTAATGTTTCTAGTCCAATCAACATCAGTGTAAACCTTTAAGTCAAAATCTCCTCCGCTCTTGTATAGTAGACCAAAGTCTTCAGTACCTTTCATATTTCTACATATTCTTTTGATTGAAGACATGTGTGATTCCTTTCGATCGACAAAAAAATATTGCAACAATGCCTACTGCATGAGAAATATTAGGTTTTCTATGTACAAAATCTTGTAACCTACCAATCATTGATTGGTAGATTGTCTCATTCACTTCCTTTGACTCATCTTCTTTTGATAACTTGCAACTAGTAACCATTGGTGTTCCAACTGGTCTTGAGTCTTCCATACCAAATTTCTTTAGGATCTCCTTGATGTACTTTGATTGTGTGATGTAGATCCCATCCTTGACTTGTTGAATCTATAGTTTAAGAAAGAATTTTATCTCTCCTATCATGGACATCTCAAACCCCTTTCTCATATCCTCAGAAAAATATCTACATAATGTGTTATTCCCTCTAAAAATAATATCATCAACAAATATTTCTGAAATCAAAATCTTTTTATTACTATCACATTCCAGATACACATTATTGTTGTCACTTGTTCTTTGAAATCTAATCCTGATTAAATATGAATATAATCTTTCATACCATGCTTGAGGTGCTTGTTTCAAACCATACAGTGCCTTGTGCATTGTACATACCATGTCCTTGTTAGTATTCTCAAAAAATCCTCTAGGTTTTTCAATATATAGTACTTCAAGAATACCATTAAGAAATGCTGACATGATATCCATTCAATAAACTTTAAATCTTTTGTAAGCTGCATGTGCTAGTAGAATTCTAACAACTTCTAATCTAGCAATAGGTGAAAAAGTCTCACCATAATCAATACCTTCTTCTTATGCATACCCTTTGCAAACCAGTCTTTCTTTGGTTCTGATTATGTCTCATGTTCATTCAATTTGTTTCTAAAAATCCACTTTGTACCAATAACATTTTTATCTTTAGGTCTCGGTACCAAAGTCCATGTGTTATTCTTTTCAATCTAATTTATCTCTTCTTTCATAGCTTTAACCCAATCTTCATTCTCCAATGCATATTTTACTCTTCTTGTCTCTAATTCAAAAATTAAGCATGTATCATCTCTTACCTTGTTTCTTTTCAGAACTCCAACATTCTTATCTCCAATAATATTGCTCGGTGAGTGATGTCTTCTCACATACTTAGCTAGAATAGGCTCGGTAGGTGGTGGAAGTTCTTCATTTTCATCATTTGGTGGTGGTTATCTTTGTCCACCTTCCTCCTTAGTTTGTGCTTTAGGTAAGGTATCAGGAATCTTAGGTTAGAAATATACAAATATTTGGTAGTCCTTAGGTTCATTCTTGTTGTCTCCATCATTCTTCTCTGCAAATTCATCAACCCTTACATTTTCACTTTCTACAATTTTGTCAGTAGACTTTTTCAAACACTTGTAAGCTTTTCTCTTTGTAGAATACACTAAGAACATTCCTTCATCTCCTTTAGAATCAAACTTTCCATCTCTAGCATCTTTTAGAATGTAACATCTACTTCCAAATACTTTTAAATAGCTTATATTTGGTTTATGATCATACTAGATCTCATATGGAGTCTTGTTTGTACTTTTCTTTAGTTGTACTCAGTTTAGTGTTGTATCAACTTAAAATGGAAGCACTTCCATTTTGATAGACTTAGCACCCTCATTTAGTATGGTTGGCATATTAGATTTGCATTTGTGCTTGATTATACATGTATAGATGAAGTTAGGGTTAGGATCTTATGGATTCTCCTAGACCATGGCTCTTCTCTCTAGGTAGGATCTATGTATTGGTCCTTCTGGGCCTCATCCTACTCTCTATCTAGGCCTCTGGGCCTTCTTAAACACTCTGGCACATTCCCCTACCTTTCTAGGCCCCCGACTGATCTGGAAACCTTTCTGCAACTTCCTGGAGACCTGCCTGAAATCTCAGGTAAGGGTCGAGGTTGACCCTAACCTAGGTCAAGGTCAAATTCAACCCTGACCTAGGTTAGGGTCAAGGTCGACATAGACCTTTTCTAGGTGGTGGTCCCCACTTTCAAATCTGGAACTTATCGGGGTCTGGAACTTAAAATAGGTCCCCGGGTTCAGAGGCGGAAGTGTTTTCTCCAATATTTGAATTAATATGTTTTCTCCTTAGTTGGTAAATGTGATTGGATCATGATTCGAGGTGAAATTTGAATTTGGATCCCTTGCATTTCCCTAGGAGGCCTATGTTGAAATCTCTATATAAACACTCTCTTTTGCCTTCATTTGATCATGAGAGAAAATCGGGAGATGACATGATGAAATGATGCAAACAAGAAAGAGGATGATATAGAAGGTCAAGCAAGGAGGACATATCATCATCTTCTATCAAGAATTTTGAAGGATAATCTATGGTGGATCTTCATTAAAGCAAGAAGGCTCTCTCTTTAGATCTACCATTTTCAACATTCAAGCATTCAAAGGACATTATCATGGGGTAGAAATTACGGATTGTGAATTGATAGGAATACTTTAGCCTTGGGGGCTTGGTATTATTTCTTTTTCATATTCAAATCTATGCATTTCTTTCTCATTTCCATGTTATGTTAGGATTGTTAATCTAGAAGATGAGATCTTAATATTGCATGTTTACAACCTCTCTTCAAGAGATCAATACACACACACATTACATTCTATATTTGGCTATTTGTGGAGGTGGAGATCACCAAAATTGGGGTTTGACTAAGGCAAAACCCTATATAGCCACCCCAAAATCCCTCTTTTTAGATATTTGCAGGTGTTGTTTTTGGGAGTTACAGGTGCAAAACAGCAGATCAAAGACCAGATCTGGATACCCTTTTTGGTTTTCTTTCGGACGGCGCAAACAAAGTCACTTTCGGAGTTGTGCAGGTTAGGGTCGACATTATTGGGTCAGGGTTGACATTTATGGGTCAAGGTCAACCTTTTTTATAAGATGACATTAGAACGGAAAATGATTTCTAGGATTTGTTCATCTCTGCGTTTCAGTTCAGTATCAATTGTCAGATTTTCCAGAAACTCAATATAAACTTTAGAAAATGAGTTTTTCCAGATCTGCTATGTTATGAGGTAGGTATCTTGTCCATTTATTTCTTATATGTTCCTCAAGCTATTTTATCATAATTATTAAGTGTAAGAAAACATAAATTTGGCTTTAGGATCTCGCTTTACTATATTGCATAAATCTTATTTAGGGAATACTTCTTGTGCCAAATTTTATACCTTACATTTTGGTGAACCCGCGATAGACAACTCTTTCTTTTTCATTGGTGTTAGATTTAAATTTCATACTAGATTTTGTATGCATATAGAATTAGACTTTCTTTTATGCTTTTACATTTATATGTCAAATTTCATAAAAATTGCAAAATTACTTTAAAAATACAAAAACATTTACATTTTTCATGCTTGTAGTGTTTCAACATGTATGGTTTTTGTTTTGAATACTTTGATGAGGATTTTATTGTACAAAAGGATAGATCCCTTAATGAGGTACATGGAAGTGAGAATGAAAATGGTTCAAATGAGATCCCCATGGATCCCATTCCTATTTCATCCTCCTCCACAACCTCTTCAATTGACTTTTACCATAGAGTGTATGCATGGTTACCTTCATATTCCTCTATTTGCAATATCGAGACACCTAAAATGTTATTTCCCAAACCTTTGATGACAATAAAGGGATGTCCTCAAATAACTATTAAGGGAAAACCCAGAGATCACTTGGATTTCTTTGATAACACAGATTCTGTTTCGCATGCTTATCGCACATGAAATAATCCTCAACCTACTGTCCCAGCAACTTTACCTCCTTCTCAACCTGTGCTTCCTCAAGCACCTAGGTTACCTTCTTCCTTTAAGGAATAAGATATCTTTTTGGGAATTACTTCAAACTTCCCCTACATATCATGAGGCATTGCAAAAAGCCTTATCTACTCTCCCTGCCACACCTCCTAATCAAGAGAACATTAATTCCTTTCTGGAGTGCATGCATACTATGCCTTCTGTACCTCCTATTGTATTCTCTGACAAAGATTTACCTACTGTTGAGGTGCAAAATCAATATGATGCTCTTATGGTTGCTGTCTCTATTAATCAGAGTATCATTTGTAGAACATTGATTGATAATGGATCCGGGCTTAATGTTTGTAGCATGGATATGCTTAAGGCAATTAAATCCGATCTTACAACTATTCAACCTGACAATATTCCTATTCATGGATTTGATAATATTGCAAAGAAAACTTTTTGGTATTATTATGCTTCCCATTAAAGTTGGTCATGTGCTTCTTTACACTCCTATCCATGTTATGCCAGGACCACTCAATTATAACCTTCTATTATGAATACCTTGGTTACATACTATGTATGCGGTTCCTTCTACTCTTCATCGCAAGGTTAGGTTCATATACAACAATCTAATGTACACAATACATGCGGTTGATGAACCAAATCCTTGTTTAAACACAGAATATGCTAAGATTCATGAGCCTATACAACCAATTAAAAAACTTGAACAACCACCTGAGGTTAAACAAGACGAGATCCCATCTTCCCCCTTGACGGAAGATGATTGGGGAACATTGGATTTTATTCCTACTTTTATAGGAGAATATAAAGTTTCATATTTGGAATTAATGAAAGAACAAACTGATTTTGAAAAATAAATTTTTATTCCCTCTCCGCTTTCTGAGGCATTAAAAAGTAACTTTGTTGCTGCTTCTCATAATGAAACAATTGAGACAATAAAACCAGATTGTTATGACATTGTGACATATACCACTCCTTTAACTCAATTTGATATGGCTGACAGGTATGGTTTTGGTTATCATTTACTTAAAAAAGCTGGATTCAATGGAAAAGGTTGTGGTAAATACAAACAAGGTATACAAGTACCCTTGGATAATGAAAGTGGCAATTATACTTATGGGTTAGGATTTAATCCTTATAGGCAGCCATCAATTTTTCCTCTTAATGTTAATCATATTTGTGGTGGACATTTGAAATTGGTTAATCCACTTCTCCTTGACATGGATCAAAAACCAAAGTTGGACATTTTTCCCGAGGATGAAGCTCTTGCTGACTTTTTAGGAGCTTATCAAGATCTACCTACATTTCATCATAAATGGAGAAGATTATATTGTCTGAATAATGAAGCTTATTTTGGAGAACATGATGAATCAGACATTTCCCCATTGCCAATAGATTCTCCCATACAAAGTAATTTATTAATAACTAAGACCATTGAGGTTCAAGTAGATGAGAAAGATGTCGAAAGAACAATTAAAATTGGGAGGTGTTTGAATCAAGATGAACATGATCAATTGGTTTCTTCTTACTTGAATACAAAGATATCTTTGCTTGGACATATTCGGTTATGCCAGGTATAGATCCCAAAATTGTCACTCACAATCTTGTTCTTAAACCCAATGCTAAACCTGTGAAGCAAAAGATTCGTAAGATGAATCCTAGCATTGCTTTACTGGTAAAAGCTGAAATTGAAAAATTAATAGGTGCAAGATTCATTTGCTCTATTGATTATTCTGAATGGATTTCCAATATTGTGGCTGTTTTTAAAAGAGGAAACAAAATATGAATGTGTACTGATTTTCGTGACTTAAACAAAGCATCCTTAAAAGATGATTTCCCATTACCTAATATTGACATGATTGTGGATTCAATAGCGGGTCATGCATTATTATCCTATATGGATGGATTTTCAGGTTATAATCAAATCTTTATTCCTGTTGAGGATCAACTTAAAAATGCATTTATTACACCTTGGGGGACATTCTGTTGGGTAATGATGCCTTTTGGATTAAAAAATGTGGGAGCTACCTATCAACGTGCCATGACTCTGATTTTTCATGATTACATTCATAAGATTTTGGAAGATTATGTGGATGATATTTTGGCAAATATATACAAAGAGAAGATCATGTGTTCATTCTAAGATAGATATTTGAAAGAATTAGGAATTATAACATGAGGTTAAATCCTAAGAAATGTGCTTTGTGTGTTGATTCTAGAAAATTATTAGGATTTATTATTTCCAAGTGAGGCATAGAAGTTGATATTGAGAAAATTGATGCTATTGTTAACATGCCTCCTCCTAAGAATATTTCTCAATTACGCAGTCTATAGGGTAAAATACAATCTATTCATTGCTTTGTTTCTAACCTAGCCGATAGGACGGTTCCTTTTACTTCTTTACTTAGGAAAGATACTACCTTTTCTTGGAACCAGGAATGCAAGAATTCTTTTGAGAAACTTAAGGAATATCTATCTAATCCTCCTATCTTACAACCTACTCAGTTTAATAAACCCTTTTATCTATATACTTCTACCACAACAAATGTTGTAAGTGCATTGTTGGCCCAACATGATAATGATGGAAAGGAAAGACCAGTATACTATATTAGTCAAACTTTTTTAGATTATGAAACACGATACACTCAACTAGAATGATAATGCTTGGCTTTAGTTTATGCTTGTCAAAAACTTTGGCATTACTTACTCAATATTGAAGTCAATGTGATTGTTAAATTCGATCCTTTAAAACATCTTTTCTCAAAAACTGATTATAGGATTTGACAAACGTCAAATCTTCCCAAGAAACCTGCATGCAAACACTGCTACAAGAAAGAAGAAGACAGAAGAGAGAAGTACTTCAGAAAGCTATGGCGGCCAAAATGAGAGAGACTGCAAACCCATTGTGAAAGAAATTATCTTCTATTAACACAATGATGAAAATAATACAATCTCGGTAAAGAATACAAAGAAGACAATCCTTATAAAGGATGTCGAAACCCTAAAAGGGCAACTAACTCAGAAAAGGAAACTTTCCTAAGTCTAACTAAACTAACTGAAACTGCCTAAGTGAAACTTAAGCACTAAAGAGCAATTGCTAAATTACTCTAACAAGAATATTCCATTCTCTTGCTTAGTAAAGGGGTTAAAATACTAATCCCCCCTTAACCCCTCTTGGGTTGTGTAACCTTGGATTAATAAAACCAAATAAAAAAAACAACATATTCTGATTCATGCACTTGTTACCTCATTATTTAGTGGGCCCCACGTCCATTTCACCCTCCACATGGGCGAATGGATTTGACCTGCCTCACTTTTAAACTTTTAACAAAAAAAAATGAAAGAAAACAAACCTTATTAAATCATACCTTGTAAATGCATTGGGAGGCTGTCCATTTTGGGTTGCGTACTTTTTTTTCCCTCATTGGTTTACCCCTTTCTGATGTGTAGAGATGATTTATTACTAAGCTAAAAAACAAGATTTGGAATTAAATTTTTTTTTTTGTCATTGGATGACAAAGTTCAAATAGTGCACTATATATTCCTTGTTTATCATATTTAGTTTTCATCATGCTGGATGCCTTCCAAGAAGTGATATGAGGACCTAAATAAAACCATCCATCAATTTTTGTGGTCCAAGTAGGATGGAAAAATTGGTTTCAAATCTTCTTCCTGGTTGCATTTTATTCAATCCAAAGCAAAAGGCAGCTTGGGTTTATTATATCCCAAGGATTAAGGCATTTGTCTTGCTTCCAAATGGATTATCAGGGTTGTTTTAGGAGAAGAACCGTGGAAATGTTTGGTCTGACATTATATTAATCTTGTTGTTGTTAAAAATAAATAGTATGATGTTAGTTGGATTTATAAAATTCTTATTGCTCCATATTTTTGTTTGAGGGAATATTATCCTCTTCAATCCTTTTGGAAAGCATGGTAAACAATTTGCAAGTTTTAAAATTGGAAAGATTATTCCTTATAACATGGGTTCAACTTTGCTTCTTCCTCTATTTGGTGGAACAGGTTAATACTATATAATGGTCAACCTCTTGCTATTGCATTTCCTAGACAAGCTAATTAGTTCTTCAAAAAGGTCAACCTCTTGATGTTGCATTTCCTAAACAAGCTTATTAATTTTACAGAAAAGGAGATAAAAGCTTTGGTGACATATGGGATTTTAATTCTCTAGATTGGTTTTCCTGGGAAAGTTCTAAGTTCACATTTAAACTAAACAACAAATTAAAATACTTTATTTTATTTTTGTGATATCTTTGGTTTTGGAGATCTTGTTATGAAGCGTTGCACTCCTTTATAATACAATTTTTGTAAAGATTGGTTGTGACTTTCCAAGTTCCCCTTCTATTATTTTCCCCTAAGGAAAATTTATTTAAGTCTCCTCCCTCAAATGCATCTTAATCAAAGACTGAATCATAAATGGAGATTTAGGCTACATGAAAAGACTTGGAGGAGGTTGAGTGAACAAATATTGAGGTCTCAAGTTGATGCTAATGCAAAAATGTTGGCTTAGAAGATCCTACATTTCAAACTATCTATTGGAGATTTGAAATGTATGATAGTTCAACCAATCAAGTGCTCATTTTGTCAACATAATGAGAGTCTAAAACATATTTTTGGAATTATTCATTTGCTAAAATAAAATGGAAAGTTGTCACCAATTACTTTCCAACTATTTTTGAACATGGTTTGGGCTGGAAATTTGTTGTTTTGGGCCTTAGCTTACAAAATAATGTGGTTGCTAATACAGTAAGGCATGCTGTACTATTTAAGATTTGGAAATGCAAGTGTTTGGTTGTTTTCAATAATTGTTTGGTTCACTAAAAGACTAAAATGCTTAAGCTTTACCATGACATATTGTTTCAATTTGTCTCATTTTGTTTTCAAATGCAGGGCACCTCCAAGGGACATTCTAAGACTAGATTTTTATTGGACACATGCAAGCTTCAAATTCTTAGGCTACACAAAGAAGAACTCTTTTGTTTTGTTCAACTACAAATTTTTTCTCTAAGCATTTTATTTAGGCTTGAGGTATTTATCAGTTGTTATTTGAGATCAAGCATATTTTTTAGGCTTGAGACATTGATCAATTGTTATTTGAGGTCTTCTTTAAGTTATTATTATGCATCTACATGACTATTAATCAAATTGCACATTGTTTTCTTCAGTGCCCCTGCATTGCAGTCTAGTTATTCATGTTGTATGTTGATGGATATCGACTAATGTTCTTGAGGGCACACTCTTCATTGCCCTCCTTGTATTATTATTTTTAATTTGCATTATTTCAAAATATAAAAGTACAATGGTCATAATAAATGAATGAGAAAAATATCTCCTACTGATCAATTGATGAGCTTAAGGGGATTTCTAATGAATGGTTCACAAGGCACAACACTTGTTGAAGGTTTTGCAAATGGAGTTGCAAGAAGAGTGAGTTTAACCATGGAGGAAACTCCATAGTTAAGCACACTCGAGGTGGAGTAGTACTAGAATGGGTGACCTCCCTGGAAGTCCCGGTGCTTCACCTCTGTAAGCATCACCTAGATGCAATGATTACTAAGTGTTCCATTCATTCCCATGAGAGATGGTTTCATGTGAACTACTACTCATGAAACATAGGTCAATGAGTTTGACTAAAAAAACTACATAGTTGAATTCTGATAGCAATATCACAATTTGACTTGCTGTGGAAAAATATCTCCTACTTATCAATTGATGAACTTAAGGGGCTTTCTAATGAATGGTTCATAAGGCACAACACTTGCTGAAGGTTTTGCAAATGGGGTGGCAAGAAGAGTGGGTTTAACCATGGAGGAAACTTCATAGCTAAGTGTGCTCAAGATGGAGTAGTACTGGGATGGGTGACCTCCCGAGAAGTCCCGGTGCTTCACCTCTATGAGCACCACCTAAACACAATGAGTGCTAAGTTTTCCATTCATTCTCATAAGAGATGGTTTCGTGTGAACCACTACTCATGAAACATGAATCAATGAGTTTGACTCAAAAAACTACACAATTGAATCTTGATAGCAATATCACAATTTGACTTGTTGTGGAAAAATATCTCCTACTTATCAATTGATGATCTTAAGGGGTTTTCTAATGAATGGTTCATAAGGCACAACACTTGCTGAAGGTTTTGTAAATGGGGTTACAAGAAGAGTGCGTTCAACCATAGAGGAAACTTCGTAGCTAAGTGCATTCGAGCTAGTGTAGTACCTCTGTGAGCATCACCTAGATGCAATGAGTGCTAAGTGTTCTATTCCTTCTCATGAGAGATGGGTTTGTGTGAAACACTACTCATGAAACACAGGTCAATGAGTTTGACTCAAAAAACTACACAATTGATATCACAATTTGACTTGTTGTGGAAAAATGTCTCCTACTTATCAAGTGCAATGTTGTCCAAAAAAATGGACATTAAACCAATAAATGTGGGTATTAAATCAACAAATGCTATCACAACCATTAGAACATGTTCAGTATCTAATCTTTCACCTAAATTGTACTAATAACATAAAGATTGACTTTTGCCGATGGTGCAATTTCTAATTGTTAGTCGCTTTCATTCTGTCATAAAAGTATTGCTTAGTCAAGTCACTTCACAAATTTCTTTGTAACAAGTGTTATATGGAACAATGCACCTATACTTTGAGTGCTTTGATCGAATCTATCCCTTTTAAAATAATAACAAATTTCTTATTTTGTACAATATATTGGATCAAATTCAATAGCCAATCACAACATAGGGGAGGCGACCCAGTAGTCCCCAAGCTAACTTTGCGCACCTACAGATCCTAAATCGTAAGTCAGATTTTGATGATTTTTCTAGTGTGTCTCTGTATGTGAGTTAGTTGCTTAAATCTAAGGTTTCAGCTTCTGCGTATTCACGGATCTCTATGTTGATATCGTCGAACACAGAGTAGTCAAAAAATGTCATTTTCAAAGTATCGCCCGATACCCGCTATGTTCTTGCACCAATAGTTGTTTACTAAAAATGTCAGTACTTGTGGCCAAATGTCCTACTAGTCGTTACACAATGTCCCAATAGTGATGCACAAATGGGCCAATTGCCAACCAAAAACGGTAAAAAATGATTGGCTATTAGTACATGTGTGATCGACCATTGATACATGTGTTATCATTTTTGGGGCTCCTTTAGTATTAGTAATTGGGGGGTCAACATGACCAAAAGGTCACAATTATTGGACCCCCTAACAATTACCAGGCCATCTCCCCTAGTAGAAAAGTTAACATAACAAATGGCTAACTTCGATGTTTAAAAAGTACAATGTTTAGAAATTTGTGCTACTATAGGCCCATCTTAAGCATGTTGACTCTAAATTGTTTTTCAACATTCTAATAAATGTGTCCATAGATAGGTTGATCATGGTATTTAATATGTAAAATCAGATTCTCTCTTTCTTATTTACAATCCAAGAGAAATTGAACGGAAATAATAAATTTGTGTATCCATAACAAAATCAATTTAACAGTTCAATCATATTTTTTATACTTATAGAATACATTAATCAGGAAAAAGTGTAATTTTTATTTACTAATTTATTTGGAAAAACAATTTTTAAGCACAAATTCATGAGTACTAATAATAAAGTCCTCTTAAATGCAACTTTTCAGGCAGTAATGAGACATTAACTGGTCGAGTACCACAACTCACCCACTTTGACTCCTACAACGATTTGTCTCCTTGTCACTAATCTCTCCCACTTCTAGGTAGTTAGTTTGTGCTTTCACCAGCTTAGTTTTATTTTTAGTTTCCAAACGCTCAGGCTTTTGAGCTCTGGAAAACATGGATAACCAACTTCTGATTTCTTCTTTCCTTTTTGTGGCTGTCTGTTGTGTAAGTTGGGGTGGTGTTGAAAGCCTCACAAAGAATGAAGACTGTAAGTAAAATATGCCTTTTTTTCAGTTCGGAAAAAGGGGAGAAAACATCAGCTTAAATAATGACTTCAGATATTTTTCGTCGATGGAAGTTTACATAGTATGTATTGATGATTTCCCTCTCTTAATATTGCAGTGGTTAATCTTAACAAGCTGATATTGGAATGGAAAGGCACAGTGCCACCCAATTGGAGAGCTTCAGATCCATGTGGGTTTCAATGGGATGGGATTAACTGCACCAACTCACAAGTAACCTCATTGTAAGGCTTCTCTATGTAACCAAATCAATGTTGAACTAATTTAATTTTTATAGCTCCCAGTATTTCTGATATATTTGAGTTTTTGGTACAGGAAATTATCAACAATGGGACTTAAGGGAATTCTTCCAAGAGCGATCGGTTTTCTTAGTGGACTTCGAACATTGTAAGTCCCATATATTTCAATGCATAACTAAACTAACACGTTTGCCGTTTGGATCACAAAGACATCATAAATTGCTCTTGATGATTTGGTAGATAATCTTTATATGGGCACTGCAGGGATGTATCATACAATAAGGACTTGACTGGATCTATTCCCAGCAGCTTGGGGAATTTGATTAATCTGAAAATCCTGTAAGGCAGTCTAGCTTATAGATCAGTAATCTCATTGGACTTGACAAATAATCTGAGATAGATTCAACATCAGAAAATAGCTTAGGACATGCTCTTTTTGACAGGCTAATGACTTCTTGTAATGTCCAGGTTGATGATTGGATGTAGTTTCTCAGGACAAATTCCAAATGAGTTGGGGAATCTGTTAAATCTTAACTTTCTGTAAGATTGTCCTTATGGGGTTAAACGTTCTTGTATTAAAATTTTTCATCAATATTTATACTTTCATTTGATCCTTAATTAATGTTATCAAGTACTTGATTAATGTTACTGTTGTATTGAACTCAGAGCCTTGAATTCAAATGGTTTTACTGGGCCTATTCCTCCTTCTCTGGGTAATTTATCACAACTTCACTGGTTGGATCTTGCTGATAATCAGCTTAATGGCTCTCTTCCAGTCTCGAATGTAAATGAGAATGGACTTGACAAACTGCATGATGCAAGACACTTGTATGAGTTTTTGCCCTTGCAGCATAGTTTTAATCCACTAAAGACAAATTTTTGCATAGAACAAAAAATAATATGATTGTAAATGGAAATTTTTTCTTCTTCTTTCTTGGGTATGAAGTCACTTTAACAGGAACAAGTTAACGGGCACAATTTCACCAGGCCTTTTTCATTCCACGATGAAGCTAGTTCACCTGTGAGTAAATTAAAATCAATAGTTTTAAATTCTTGTCATGGAGGATATTAAAAATCTAATTTATTACAATTGTATAAATGCTGGTTTCTGCTATTGTGGGCAGACTGCTAGATGGAAATTCTTTCACAGGAGAAATACCCCCTACTTTGGAACTGGTGGAATCATTGGAGGTGTTGTGAGTATACAAAAACTATAAACTTATTGTCTACAACCTATAGAGAATCTATAACATTATGCTGGTCATTTCCTGTCATTTACAGGAGGCTTGATAGGAATTCTCTAAACGGTTCAATTCCTTCCAACATGAGGAAT